>NIUQ01000361.1:0-53026 GCA_002796945.1 Plectus sambesii
GCTTGACGTTTAGGCGGGTCACCTGAAAGGGACAATTCGATTAATAAAACATTACTAGTTGCAAGAATATATGAAATACGGTGATATTCATTTATACCGGTAATTTTGGCCAGTCCCAGAGCGTATCTTCCCATACAATGAAGCTCGCTTAAAATCGTTTCTTAGGATTGGCAAAAATTATCGATATAAGCGAACTCTATTGTATATGAAGATGAAGATATAGTGGCAAAAATAACCGGTATAAACAAAATGTACAGTAGCAATAAAAATATGTTAGTTCCCCATTCACCAGTAGAAGCATATCAGGTATACACAAATTCTACTGTATCGGTAAAAGTGTATCAGTATAAATGAATTTATTGTACCTTTGAAAATTCTATCTTAAGCGTGCAGCAGCCAGAATAGATGTCGCAACCGTTGAGGCGTTGCTTGACGGTGCGCGCCGTCTCCCCATCTTGAAACTCTGCCAACGCTACGATGCCCTGCCGACGAGTAATGTATATGCGGTGCACCTGGGCCACTGGCTTGCAGATGGCCGCAATCACGTCCTGCAAAGAAAATATGCCTCTAAGAATACGATAGCGAACAAGCGCGAATGATCATTCGGAAATGGTTTAAGCACTTTGACACAAGATAATTTATCGAACATGAATAATAAAACATTATTATCAAACTGAATAAAATCGACTGACCGAGCTGATCGGGTAACGAGCATTATTGACGTACATCACGAGGACGTTTGTTGGCTTTGCTCCCTCCAGTCTGAAACCGCCAAATCGCTGTGGTTAATATAGTTTCTGACAATAACTTGTCATTTCATTACCAAGAATGTATAACTTATTATTTAAATCATTTCATTTTGCGATAAAACATCTGCCATTCTCTCCATTTTTAGAACAATGTTCAATACAAAAGAAGTGCTAGCCTCAACAAAACTGAAGCGTCATTAAATAATTCACATCACGTTAATCAATGTAGCAATTAAATATACGATTCCTGGTTTAAAAAGGACACTTTCTCAATCAAAGAGGATGTTGTCCATTCAAAAGCATAGCCTAAACTAAATCAATATAGAAAATGTCTGTGTTGATTGCGAAAGTGTCGTAACTGAAGTGAAAATAGTAAAAACTGACCCTCTGCGCGGTATTTCGTCCATGAGGGCGAAGGTGAAGCGAACCGGCTGCTGCAGGACGAATATGTCAGTCGTCGAGTTGTAGTTCACGCACTCTTCAGCCGAACGCTGATTCTGCAAGATTAAAACGACTTAGCTATAGGCTCAATTAGCGCACACATAAGACATTATTTGGTTTAAAATACGATCATGATCACACGCAATCAAAAGAGATTATTGTGGTAAACTACTCTTTGACTAAATTGTAATAAGTCAACTATGAAAGAAATTTGTTCAAGATTTGTTGCGAACTGATCGTTATAGAAGTTGCTTGGGACAAAAATCAGCTAGCAATCATTAAAACAAGCAGCGAAAATGATGAATAAAAAGTGGATGATGAAAATCATCTAGTATGTTTTCAGCAAACCTAAGAATAAACATGACAGAATGTACATAAGTATAAAAGCACCGACTAATTGTAGACAACCGCACAAGACGGCGTAAAGAATGCAGTTTTGGTGCATTTCTACTTCAAAATCATTAATCTGTTTAAAACTAGAAGTTAATTAATGGCGGAATGTAGAAAACAGCCTGAAGAATAAATAACAAACTTCAAATTCAAGCAGGGCCGTTCCGCGACCAGCCAACTGAACGTAGCTAACAGCTCCAAACTGACCGCACGCGTCCAGTAGATCCGCTTCCACAGCCGTCTCAGGCACATTGCGCAGCTGTACAACCTGAAAGAATGGTTTAGTTACTATCATGTAACATATCAATTATTGAATGAACATGAGTATAATATATTCCATCTCCCTTTTAGAAAGTCAACTTAAAAATACAGAGAATATTGTCCAATTCATGCGGGCTGTTTCTCAAGTCAAATCAGTATGCCTACTGTCCTTTTTGAACTGGAAAGTGTACTTATTAGAGTTGAAATGATTTTTAGTATTTGTAGAGTTAGATGCGGAGATTTCCAAAAGCGCAAACTTGGAGAATAGAATAAACTCGAGTAAATGAATTTTTGACTCCTTCCGAATGAACTAAACTCAAGTTCTCCCCGAACAATTTCCTCAACAATCATAATACTCAATTAAATCACCAACAAAAATCAATATTTCACCTTGGTCGGTCTAACTGGCGTAGATTGCATGGGTGCTGCGCCTTGATTAGCCATGGGCGACATCATTCCTCCTCCAGGCATCATTCCCATTGGTCCGTTCACCATCATACGGCTCCGCTTCGGGTCGGACATGCCGCCCATTTCAGCTTCGCGTTTCATAGGATCGCGCAGCATTTCTGTCTTCTCTTATTAGTCGTCTTTGTTGCTCACTTTACTCTTGATCTCTCTTCTCGCCTTCTTTTACTTTCACTTCAAACTTTTTGTTTACTCCGACGATTTTTAACTTATCGTTTTATTACTAGCGCACACTTTATTACGATGTTGGCATGTACGGTGGCCTTGTCAGCGTTGCAGCGAACACGAGCGAACACGTCAAATCTTTGCGAGACCCGCGACATCGCAACGGCCAGGCGGGATGCACGCCGTACCGTCGCCCAAGACCGACAATGTCGTAAAGATTTGCTCTTAGTAAAGCGAGTGTTCAGAGCAGATTTTTTTATTTCATAGCATTAATTTGCATTAACTTATACATATCGCAATATCATTTTCATGATCACATATTTTCTCGCAGGAGATATGCCCCTTTCAAACACTTTTGATAAGAGAGAGTAGAAGATGTCGATTTTTGGTCGCCAAGTAAGAGGTTTAACCGTTGCCATCTCACTATCATAGTTATAATACTGATTTATGCCGGTGAACGAATTTTAGTTTCCAAGTTAGATAACTTTGCATGATCAATAATATTTCTATCCGCTTCTGCAATAGTAAAAACATGAAGAACGTCATCGATACTTGGTCTTTGTCGCTCTTTCTTCACAAACATGCTGCTAAGAAGTCTGCGAACCGATTCGGACGCTGAAGGAACCAAGTGACCAGAATATTTCAGCTGCTTTTCAGAGTCTGATCGCGCTTTTTCCACTAACAAATAATTAGTTCGTTCCCGGTGTTTCTTCTTAAATTCCCAATGTGGTGGGTGTTGAGTGAGCATTTCGACGAGAGTGCAGGCAAGCGACCTGTAGAAAAAGTGAGTTCTGTACAAAACAAAGGTTACTAAAAATATGACCATGATAACATTAAAAAATTAGCAGGGAGAAATGATCACTAAGACGAAGGGTTCGCTTTAAAGTGAAAGTCTTTTGGCTCACCAAATGTCAGCACGCCTGCCATATTTTTCTCCAATTAGAACTTCAGGAGCAGTAAACAGTGGCGTTCCAGCACTTTCCATGTCCATTGACATCGTATTTGAGTCATCATCGACGGCCAGGTAGTGAGCCAAACCAAAATCGGCGAGCTTTACATCGTAATTTTTGGTTAGAAGAAGATTATCGCCTTGAAACAGAAAATATTGACATTTTATTACTGAAGCATACTTTTTGCACTCAAGAAGTGCATAAAGAATTCACTAGAGAATAAATACTCATGATGGGTATGGCTAATGGAGGTATGATCCCTTGTCCATCTTGATTTATGACTCTGACCTTCGGTGACATAGAAAGAATATAAATAGGTTTTCGTCGTTAAGCGGTAATCGCTTTGAGGTTTAGGGGGTGAGTTCCTCAGATCCCAGCTTGTTCTACACAGGCGCCAACAGGTGTCCACATTTGGCGTTGGCATTTTAATTTAGGACGGAATGTCAAGCAGAAGTTCCACGGCCTATTTCCTCAAGCTCTTGCCTGCGAATGGATACTTCTAGTTCCAAATTTTTTCTCTCACTACTTTCAGCATTTAACCTCAAAACTGAAAGGAGACTGCTTAACTATGCAACTACACTACATAACTTTATCATATGCGATTTGTTAAGACGCAGGAAATTCTGCTTCTTAACTGTTGACATTTCAATATGCTACAGCATTTTAATTTACCGGGTTTTTCCGAGAAACGGTCCCCCCCCCCAAACAAACGCCCCGTGGGCGCTTTTTCGGGTTTATTTTCCGAAAAAGCGCCCTCGGGGCGTTTAATAAGATTCGCAATTAATATTCGTTACTCACCACAGCAAGTAAATTTTTAACACTTTTATACACGGCTTTCGACAGAAATTTCAATTAATTTAAGAAATAACATACAAAAGACTATGTTAAATCTTTGCTAGACATATTCAAGTTGCTTTGCGCAGTTTTTGTTCGTAAACGAAGAAAAATACTTTGACGGAATATCTCATTATTAAATATGACGTTTCTAGTACATTCCAAAAAAGAGCGCCCGGGGCGCTCTTTTGGATTTCAGCTGGACTCGTCAAAAGTGCCTCAACTTAGAAAACGCCCCGGGGCGGTTTCTTGGAAAAACCCGGTACAAATAAATTGAACTTTTCTCTCACATTTTATATCCCGATGAACAATTCGTTTCGGTTTGTGGTGATGCAAAAAGCGCAGTCCCTCTGCAGCTTGGTAAAAGTACTTTACTGCGACGCTCTCATCTAGCGGTTGGTGAACGATGTGCTCCTTAACTGATCCGTGAGACATCAACTCCGTGAAGAGTATTATTTTCTTGCTTTCCCAGTGACAGCCAACAAACTGAACTATTCTCTCGCTGTATTCGCGGGATACTTTGTGAAGCATATTCAATTCGTCGATGAAATTGATCAACCGCTGAAAACGGCATCGTTGACGGCATCAGTATCAACAAACAACAAATATAATCGGGCCCAGGCCTTTTTTTGAGAAAGCTGGTAGCAATGTTACAAACTGTTATTATTACAAAATCAACTGGCCAACACATAATTATACTCTCCCATATAGTTTTGGATAGCTAAAATTTATTTTTGTCATGATCTCCGACGTCGGATTTCAAAAACGCTAAGTAAAAGATGTAATTATTGGCAGACATTTGGCAGTTATTCTAACCAGAGTATACTGCTTGAAATGAGCGCTTCCAGCACTATGAAGTCTTTCCAAAAGTTATTTTAATAGTCGCAAAATATTTTTGAATTATCAGCTACTTTTTCGAGCTGTAGACTGCTTCTGGATAGGAGCACAGTCCCCAAAACGAGTTTTCCAGAAGGACCAAAAAGCCATTCGTTTTGCCTTTTGGCCTTTCTTACCCTCACTAAAGGCGTGCTGTAGAAAGCAAGCCACAACTTGAAAGCTACTTGATATGGTAGAATGAAATTTCCCTAACTTAGAGATAGTAAACTGCCAGAAATTTCTGTACAAAAGTTTTGTTGCACATTATCACATCTCAATAGAGCTTCATTTTATCATAATAAAATAGCCACCTTTTTAAGGGATTCAATGCCTTCATCGTTCAAGTTCCACAGTTGCATTCTCTTGAGATGTTTCCCTGCACATTCAGGGATACTGTCCATCGGCGTTTGATAGTGGTACACTTTTCCATATCTTCCATTTCCTATCTCATCGCCCTTGACCCATTTATCAAAGGACTTGATCAGTAGTGTTGTGTCAATTGATTCAGCGGGTATCAAATTTAATAAATCAGCTGGAGATGGTCGCTTGAACTTTTCTGGAATATGCGCAGGTCATTCAAAGACAGAAGCAGTCTATTTGTCCGTTCTATAAACTGCTATAACGAAACTACTGCAATTACGATTGTAGAAATAAGACGATTGCTAAGCTATTAAATGGGCGGGAAAATCGTCATAATGTGGCATAGCTAACTCACTATCGCTTTTATCCCTATAGTGAGGATAATAGTCGCATATGCAAAAGTTACATAAAAGTATATTTGCAGGTCGGGTACATCCCATTGAGCACTCTTTGATCTTCATTTTGTGAAACAATCGTTCAGATCAACCAATTGTTTAACAGTTGAATTATTTTATTCCATGCTGCACTATGTTGTTCAGCTTGCTTACCTGATTCCATCCTTTAGTAGTCTGAGAACCTTCATACAGTTAATTCGTGAATCGGCAAATATTTCGAGTATTCAGGGAAGACGCGCTCGTTTGCGATGAGAGTCAACCGTCTGTTGTGCAACTTGCAAGCGTGCCTAACTTCTTCTCTTATCGGTTAAAGACATTATGCATGTGCTGATTAGAAACACTCTGCTGATCTCCATTACATTCATCAATGTGTGTGCGCAGTCTTACGCACATTTAATTGCGTACTTAATTTATTTCAGCTCTATGAAAATATTGCAGCACGATCCACTAATATCACGAACCTCTCATAGCTGATGGAGGCTTCAAATACTAATCCCTCTAATTATATATGTTGTAAAGATTATATGCTTTTTTGAACAAATTGCTATTAAAAGCAACGTTTTTTCTGTGCATAATAATTTTTTTAAATGCCTTAAAGTTAGTGAAAAGTAATGCGACCAGTTGCACAATTCGCACATTTGCTGCGTGACATGTCATGAAGGGAGAAGATGAGTCATTGCAAACTTGCACACCACGCATTAGCGCACTGCACTGCACCGTCCTTCTTTTGATATGACGCTGCTATATCAGTGTCGCCCCTTTACATGTCAGACTGCTGAGCTCTAGGTGCCTTGCGGTAGTACAGCGAACGCGTCAAAAACGACGTATTTTGACGATTAGTGAAGGAAAATGCCTGTTCTCGAACCACTCCGAGTTTACTTGCTAATATTGCAAATAGATTACTTCCTTAATTAAGCATGCACCCAATGGCGGCTGACCGATCGAAAGTTTCCTCCAATTTTAGCGATAAAAAGCGCACAAACTTGTAATATTTACACATCTGGAAATGGGCTATATAGTTAAACAGCGCGCGCGCGCAAACCGGCGAAATTCAATTGCCGTTGCAACATTAAAATTACCACACTCGGTGTATTATTAATATCGCTTTGCACGAAACATTTGTTCACTCTATAGCAACACAGCCTTTGGTTGATATTTTTTATACTTAGAGACTTACTTGTGACAGAGTTAACATGAAGATTTTCCTTTATCGGCCGCATTGAAGTTTAAAGAATTCTTTTGTGCATAACCACTGCTTAACGTCAATTCTCTATAAAGGGAATAGAATGTTTTGTTTCGCTTAATGCGTGACTGGCGTCGTTTCCTGACTTTCTTATCAATGCAATCCTCTTTTTCAGCCTTCCTTGTATACTACGTCATAAAACCAGGAAGCATGGTAAAGACTAGTTTAATAGAGCTGATTCCAAATGGAACCATCAGTGCTGATCTAAGAGTGGAGTCTTTGGAGGGCTGGACGAAAGGAAAAATTATTGGCGAAGGTGACTTTGGAAAAGTATACGAGTATTCAACAAACCTTCCTGAATGGCCAATTGTCGCCGGGAAACATTTAAAGTTTGGAAGCCTGTTCAACCTTAACGCGGAAAGGAAAAAAGAGCTTGCGGAGGTAAGGCAGTTCAATCTGAACATATACAATATTTGGTCAAAATCGAACATTAAAGAAATGAATCAGCTTGCAAGAGAACGGTTTGGGTGACTCAAGTAAAAGTTTTCAGCTGTTGAACCCTTGAAATAAAGTACGAATGAGCTGGTCTCTTGCTGAATTGGCAATGTCTTTGTATTAGCAGAAGCAAATGAATTAAACTGCAAACAAGAAAATTTGCAAGAAGTGTTCAAAAACTTATTGAAACAAAAAACAGTTTAATGGTAACGTTTGATATGTGATTATTCACAAGTAAGACCTCAGTTTTTAATAGTAATCAAATCTCAATCTGTTTATATTAATAACGCCTCTAAACGCACTCAAAAGAAATTTAAAGAATAGTTTGATTTTTACATAACTTGAGATTACGTTTCCAAACCCTATCCTCAATGTATAATTTCAGAACGTGCAAGAATCTCTCAAAGAAATCAACATTCTTCATGAACTATCAATCAAAAATAGTCAAAGAATCCTGAAAATAATTGGTTGCTTTTACGACAAAGATAAACTCATTCTATTCACTGAACTGCTGACAAACGGATCTGTCAAAGATCGTATTAAATCGGATAAACCATTGCAAGAAAAAGACGCTTTGAAGTACTTTTATCAGACGTGTGAAGCTCTTCAAGACTTGCACCATCTCAGACCAAAACCAGTTATTCATCGCGACATCAAATTTAAGTTTGCTGATACGCGTATAACTTCTATATTTAAGGTTTCCCATGCACAGCATTTGTAGAAAAACTGATTAATTTTGTTTATTAATCGAATTTTAATAAACCAACCTTCAAAATTATCACTTTATACTGCTATTACTAAAAAATGCAAAATTTGATGGCTGATGCCATTATTTCTTACAGGGTCTTGCGTTAATTAGTCCAATCATTTCACAAATTCATCCAATCGTTTCACAAATCCATCCAATCGTTTCACAAATTCGTCCAATCATTGCAAAAATTCGTCCAATCGTTTCACTTATTCGTCCAATCGTTTCACTAATCATCCAAACGATTTCAAAAATACGTCCAATGATTACAAAAATGCGTCCAACGATTTCGGAAATTAATCCAACGATTCCATTAATTCGTCCAAGGGTTTCCTTACTCTATACGCCTACAAATTTTATTGAGCTTTGTTTTAGCCCACCGTTTCAACAGTTGCTTTTTTGAATATAAAGAGCTAAAAAGAGCATTCCTTTGACAATGTATGCATATTTAAAGGTTGCCCTTTGTCTTCTTCATGTTGTATGGATGACGAACCGTACTGAAATCCTTTGTACATGGAGAAGGACGTTTTGATATATTATCCACAAAAAACCCCAATGGCTCCAAATATTGAGATTAGTTTTATCCTCTTTGTAGATATAGCGTACAATGAACTTTCCTTTCATTAAAGCTTCTGCTAATTCATAGGATGTTCGTTAAGGAGCCTTTTGATTGCTGTTACGGTGCCGAAGGAGGTTGGACTTGGTGTGATCTTGTGGTACCAGCATTTATTGGGGTATACAGGGGGGGATAACAGTGGTGGCAGAGAGACGGGTAGGCGGACGTCGTAATTGCGTGTCGTACAGAACGAATAGCGTATTATATACAGGCCGTATTAAAGGGTAGTTGTGTCTACCTCGGGTGGCCGGTGCGCGCGATTAGCATTCCATATCTAAGCTGTCATCTGCCCCTTGAAAGGGCAGAGTGATCGCTTTGACATACAATAAGGCGAATACACAACATTGCTACTGACACCATTCCTTATCTCGATCTCAGTAATTGATGAAGCAATAGGGTATTTTAACGGATTATGTATCTCAACTTCCTTCTCCATATACAAAGGATTTCAGTACGGTTCGTCATCCATACAACATGAAGAAGACAAAGGGCAACCTTTAAATATGCATACATTGTCAAAGGAATGCTCTTTTTAGCTCTTTATATTCAAAAAAGCAACTGTTGAAACGGTGGGCTAAAACAAAGCTCAATAAAATTTGTAGGCGTATAGAGTAAGGAAACCCTTGGACGAATTAATGGAATCGTTGGATTAATTTCCGAAATCGTTGGACGCATTTTTGTAATCATTGGACGTATTTTTGAAATCGTTTGGATGATTAGTGAAACGATTGGACGAATAAGTGAAACGATTGGACGAATTTTTGCAATGATTGGACGAATTTGTGAAACGATTGGATGGATTTGTGAAACGATTGGATGAATTTGTGAAATGATTGGACTAATTAACGCAAGACCCTGTAAAATGCGGCCATCTGAATAAGGGCCTCTCTGCATTTGTTATTGACTGTGCCTCATTTTTTAGGTGAAAATTTGCTTCTCACGACAGAAGACAATATAAAGTTGGCCGATTTTGGTTTGGCATTTTCTCTGCAAGTAAACCACCTCTCCATGACCGCGTCTGACGGCGCAGCTACAGACGAATGCGGCACCCTTCTGTACACCGCTCCAGAAGTGTTATTGGGAGTACGATATGGACGAGGGGCAGATATATGGTAAGTCATGAAAACTGCTCGTTATCACGCGCGCGTTCATGTCTGTATTTCATGCGACAATAAATTTACAGCACTCAAATAAAAAAAGATGCATCGTCTGTTGAGTATATTTAATGCAACTTATTTACTGTTGCATACAGCAGAATCATATATGCGTTTTTGCGATATTATTATTTTGTTAAAATCAGACACGGCGCTAAATTTAGATACAGATGTGTATGAACGACTATTATAGGATATAATTGACCGTGCAGCCTCTGTATAGTCCGAGGCAAAAGAAGCGTCTATTAGGGATGCCTTGTCGCATCTTAGAGTGAAAGTGAAACCGAAGGTCAATTGTCACTTGTTGGCCCATATTGCATTTACAGTTGACAATGATGCGAGAATGAGGATGATTACTTAATCCATCTAAGGTGCACCCCTACAAAACAGTTTTCTAATCTCGGCCATCCACTGAGAAGTAGCACTCAACGCTATATTTGCACACTGTCGCACTTTATTAGCCGTACATTTTTCTGACAGGATGTCTGACATTCAGGTCTCTGGCGTGCACGCTGGTCGAAATGCTAACTTGCAATCCGCCTCATCAAAACATTCTTTCTGAGTACGCGCGCAAAAAGGATATCGGAGCAATGGAATCCTTCCGAAGGAGAATGAGCAGCACGCAGCCCAGTGATCAGTTGGAATATTCTGGAACTCTTCTTACTCCTACGGCGTCTGAAGAAATCCGCCTGCTTCTCGACTGCCTGTTCACGAAAGAGAGGGAACATCGGCCGAAAATTGATGATATTTTAAACTTGTTTTCAAATACTGATGCAGATACAGAAGTCAGCATTGATTTGCAAAAAGTGCTTTCACTTAAAAAGGAAATATCAATGAATCTTTCAAATTATTCGAAAAACTAATCGTATAACAAATAATGAATTCGAATTAAAAAAACAAGAATTACAGTATACACCAGTGATATTATATTTTTACTTGTAAGGGTGTTTGTATTGTCTTAACTTGCAGTTTTTCTTAAACGACAAGAAAGGATTGCAAATTATTTAGGTTGAAAAATGCGTTTAAACGTGATGTTAAGGTGTACTTATATTTACTTTTGCTATTGTGATAGAAAATAAATCGAACATTAAGTATTATTTTAGTCCTTCAATAAACTTGTACGGCATTTCGTACTGTATCTGTAAGTGTACGATATTTGAGCCCAGAAAGTCTGTTCCAGCGTTGTCTAAGTAATTATCACATACGTACACAAATAAAACAAAGCCATCTAATATAACTTTGGCAAATCTTCTAATAAAGGAGCTTCGTATAGGCATGAAAATGCGGACATAGAACACATTAATCATGCACGCGAAACACAGCCACGCTCAAACAAGCTGATTGCGCAGTGAATGTTACGAAAAGATGATATCGGGTATATAATATTCAAAAAGCTAAATAAAATTGTGCATATCACCTTCCCAATCAGTATCGATTGAATCACTTTTGACCTTCATAATAGGCAAGAATGCGAATAAAGACTGGCGCCAATAGTAGCATTCAGGTCTACACAGTGATCAGGCCGATTCCGGCCTTGTGACCAACCGAGCAACCATTCCGTAAGGCGCACGCTAAAACGCAAGTTTAGCTACAGGCATCTGTCGTACCTTGTACAACTTTGAAATTCTGTTGAATGCCGTATTTATAACGCAATGTTAAGCTTAGTTAGTCTAATCTTTTTCTTGGATTTCGGTCAAGCCGACTTTTTGCAATCTCCCTACCAAGGCTTTGAGTGCAACGTATGCGCCATATTGGCACTCTTGATTGATTACCTCTATCAATAATATCTTAGGGGAACGCCCAATTCGCAAATGTTTGCTTATCTACTAAATTTCATAGCTGTCTCTGCGGTCTTCGCTCTTATCATACATCAAACGTTGACTGACTCCTTATGAATGCTTACACCGCTTACCGCAAGATAAGCATTTAGCTTTGCTATGTACACGATCATTCACCGCATTTATGTTACAGGATATCTTTTTGAAGCATAAATAACGCTAGAATCTTAATAAATTAGCCCTTTTTATGTATAGTTTACGATTGCTCTAAGTGTTAATAATAATAGTAAATTTCGTAAGACTGCATTCGATGACAATTTTCGTAGTTTCTATCAATGAGCAAAGGATTTTGCGCTGAAATAGCAGCATATAAAGCAAGCATAAGGAATGATATATGAGTGATATGCAAATGGCTTCTCTCGCAGTAATAAAACTTGTACAGTGTTTTCAAAGCACTACAGAAATTTTACATAACTTTTTTACTCTGTTTTTTGTTTCATAAAACTGTCAAGTACTGAGAATCGAGACATTTTGTCTCATTCTATTAAGCACAGTTATCGTCGCAGTATTATATGGGAAACTGAGGTTCAGGACCAATGGAGTCTCATTTTCTCAATACTCAACATTTGGCAGTTTTTTGAACAAGGTCCTGTATGGTGTAATTAATATTAACATATCAATCCAGTAAGTTTTTATATCAAACTGCTCTACTTAAAGCAGATTTGGAAAACAGCTGATAGTAAAGCGAGAGGAAATAACTCTTCATTAAATGTTATAACCCCGAGCAGTAGCGATTATTATGCGCATGCTGTGCTCGAGCGCCAGACGTAGAGGTTGATACCGGGACCACGAACGAGAATACACTTTGGTATACATAGCACGACGGTTATGAAGGAAATATAACGGCCGACAGCACACAAGAACGATCAATGCCTCATTCGTGTGTGCACACTTATCACCAGACGTAGCGGTGCTGTTCTCTGGGTATTGACATACCTTTTGTCAAAGTTTGCCACGATATGCCCACAATTTCTTCCTCAGGAAAAAAGCGCTGAAGGTAAAAATAGTGTAGTGAAATAACATTTCCCTTAAAGAAGTTGTCCGTAAGTACGGGTACCATTTTAATATGTTGTGTCTTAAAAACGGTAGTAAAACTTAAATCATCCATTGTTTCAAAGCTTATATCGGAATGTTTTGCTTTACAACAATGCACATCCTACATCAAGAATATTAGGGTGTTATAATACTTAAGCCGAAATTTGCCTTTCACTGATGAAACACCTCTAAGTTATGTAGTTTATGGCACACGTTTAACCTTTTCCTTAGTAATTATAACGTTGAATTAAACCTTGACAAACAAATACATCCACTAATAATCATATATAAGCTTTAAAATTATGACTTAGTCACAATTTGTGTTCTGCGATCTCGCATCGTCAAGTTATTGAAATTATAAACCCTTTCCCTACTTTATGGACATACTCTGCCAGTTTTGGCAAAACTAAATTGCTAGACCAATGTCATATGTCGCGAAAACAGAACTGTAAGGATTGTTAGGGAAGCAACAAGTTAAGAGTTCCATTTGAGCCTTGTCATCAGATATGTTCACCAAAAGCGGCATGATGTTTTCCTCAGCACTTAAAAAAGTGTTGCCTTTTAGTTCTTACAACAGTATGGCAGGAAGGCCTCGAGACGAAAGAGGCCGTTTTATCAGTCGCGCCGCAGCGGAGGCTCGAGGCATGGCTTGGCCAACTGGTGGATCAGGGTCCAGTGCCATGAGTGCAATGACAATGTCGTCGTTATCTTCCTATGCAGCACCAACATTTTATAATCCTTTTGCTCCAGCTCAATCATCCATGTCCATTTTTGCTGCGGCAAGACCCAGAGATGATAGAGGCCGCTTTATCAGTCGTGCTGCAGCTGAAGCTCAAGGCATGGCTTGGCCAACAAATAACTTAGCCAGTTCCCCTAGTTCAACTCCAAGAACGTCACAGTCTTCTTACGCAGCACCAGCTGTTTATACTCCTCCAACTGTTTTTACTCCTCCCACTCCTGCTCCAGCTCAATCGTCTATATCCACTTTTGCTGCGGCAAGGCCCAGAGATGAAAGTGGCCGTTTCATCAGTCGTACCTCAGCTGAAGCTCAAGGTATATCTTGGCCAACAAATAACTTGACCAGTGCCACTAGCTCAACACCAAGAGCATCGCAGACCTCCTATGTACCACCAGTTGTTTCCACTCCGACTGTTTCCACACCTCCTACTCCCACCTCAGTTCAATCATCAATATCCACTTTTGCTGCAACAAGACCTCGAGATGAAAGTGGCCGTTTCATCAGTCGTACCACAGCTGAAGCTCAAGGTATATCTTGGCCAGCAAATAATTCAGCTAATGCCGCTAATTTGACGCCAAGACCATCCCAGAATTCCTACATAGCACCAGCAGTTTCCACTCCGACTGTGTCCGCACAAGCTACTTCCAAACAAGTTCAAACATCAACATCCACTTTTGCTGCAGCAAGACCTCGAGATGATAAAGGTCGTTTCATCAGTCGTGCATCAGCTGAAGCTCAAGGCATACCTTGGTCATCAACTGGTTCGGTCAGTGTCACCTCTGCATTACAGACCGCGTCAGCAAAAGCTCCCACCTCTGCTCCAGTGCAAACACCCACAGCTCATCCAGCGGCTAGTAGACCTCGCGATGAAAAAGGGCGATTCATTAGTCGCAAAACAGCCGAGGAACAAGGCATAACATTCCCATCATTGACTCAAACATCCAGAGATGAAAAAAGCCGTTTCGACTCTGCTTCTACTACACCTCAAGTGAACGATATCTACTCAACACCACCTGTAACAAAGACAAAGTCAGCTGCAGCCAAGGACAGGCCTCGAGATGCTAAAGGGCGCTTCGTGAAGTTAACAGAGGACGCTGTCAGTGGAACAGAAGCAACCAACAGACGACCGCTGGAAACAAAAAAGCGCGTTGTCAAGCGCTTGGTTCTGTCTCCAGCTGAAGCTGACACAAATAATTCACCCTCTACACTAGACAGTATCTCTGACGCCACTAACCGAAGACCTAAACCTCAAAACTCGAAACGTCGTGTTGTTAAGCAAACTGATGCTGATTCACAAGCTAACGCCACTCCCGTAGCAAACACGAAAACTGCATCTTCAGCAAACACGACTAAAAATTCAAAAGGTCACTTTTATGAACACTTCAAAGTGGTGGTGATTATGATAGCAAACTGTAATGTGCCTCTGAACTTGTGAGAAATTTCCAAAAAATAATGTTACATTTACAATCTTATGAGTTTTACATACGAAAAAGTGGGGCTTAAATCATACAAATATCTGTATACGCGTGCGCATATTATTCATTTAGCCAACATCATTAATATGTGAACGTTTTAATGGGACATCAGTTCAGAATCCCACATCCTTTCAACTCTCCTTATCTGCTTCATAAAGGAGCCATCTTATAACTCTTTATTATAGTGTCGCTATAACGGCTGTCATAGCAAAACTGTCTTCCACTTAAATTTCAGTAGAAACGTCTACGCCTCATCCAGCAGCAAGTAGACCTCGCGATGAAAAAGGGCGATTCATTAGTCGCAAAAGAGCTGAAGAGTTGGGTATACCTTTTCCATTAATGGCTCAAACATCCAGAAAAGAAAAAGATCGTATCGCCTCTGCTTCTGCCGAACCTCAAGTGAAAGACACCACCTCAGATGCCACTAACCGAAGACTTAAGCCTCAAAACTCAAAACGTCGTGTTGTTCAGCGAACTGATGCTGATTTACAAGCTGACGCCACTCCCGTAGCAAACACGAAAACGGCATCTTCAGCAGACACGAATAAATATTCAAAAGGTCACTTTTATGAACACTTTAAAGTGGTGTTAATTATGATAGCAAACTTTACTGTACCTCTGAGCTTTTGAGAAAATTAAAGAAAATTAACTGTTACATTTAGACTCCAATGTGCATTACATTTGGATTAGTGATATTTAAGTCTATACTGATATATTTAACGTCATTTATATTAAAATTTTAAATGTGCCATTGTCAGTTCAATATCCTACATCGTCTCTGCTTTCTTTACTTGCCATGAAAATAGGGGCCAACTTATTACACTTAATTAAAAATCACAATAACGGCTGTCATAGCAAAATATTCTTCTGCTTTGATTTCAGTCCAAATGTCCACGCCTCATCCGGCAGCCAGTAGACCTCGTGATGCAAAAGGGCGTTTCATTAGTCGTGAAACAGCTCAGAAGTTAAATATATATTTTCCATCAATGGATGGTGTACCTAGAGATGAAAAAGGTCGTTTTGTCTCTGCTTCTGCTGGAGAAAATCAACGAGCAAAAAATGGTCGTTCAAGATCTTCAACAAAAAAACACTCAGATGCAGCAAAAGCAGCAAAGGTTAGAGCTCAAAACTCCATGATGTGATTATTGAGTTTATCTTTCAACACTAGTCGATAAACAATTAATGGAGGACTGCTCCGCAGAGTCATTAATTGGGCTAGGGGACGAGCGCTTCGCGATAAAAATCCTTACACCAGTGGGAGGCTTTAGCATTTACCATATTTCACGATACAAAGAAAGCATCTTGCACTAATCCAGCGTCCACGTGTGTAAAGCCTCGCGGGGATGCTAAATTGCTCAACTGGTGTTTGGCGCTTGTATCGCGTACCTCTCGCCGCGCAGTCCGATTACAGAATCATAATCATAAGCTCAACTAGATTAAATCATCATCCAGTTAGTTAGCACTTTATTTTGGTGACACTCAAGTATTTTTCTATTTGGATTCAGTGCTATAATTTCCAGGGGCCAATTTCATAAAACTGATGTAAATATTTTTACAGTTTACATATTATATCAGATTTAGTTACATTCTCACAGTTCTCAGTTTAATAAAAGGAATATGCGAAATGTAACTTCATTTATTATCTTATCTCGACATTTCACATTTGCCCTAAAGTTCCTGAATTTCAACGAAACGTAACCTTAACGACGATAATGTCATCATTTTTCATTGAAATTGGTTATGTAATTTTTTTTTGAACAATTAGAAAATAACATAATAGGTGGCCGATTGGTGTAGTGGTCTAAAAAACCCATCACTAATTAGTCTCAAGGACGCGCGTTCAATTCCCGCTGAGGCCGGCCCCTCACCCAACCAAGGTGCTCATCCCTCCGTGGGTCGGGGAATTGGTAGCAGCTATGCTGCGGTGGTTTCCACATAGCCACCATCCCAGTGATAGGCATGCGACGGCCGACCGGATGATCTTCAGTCGCTATACTACTGGCGGGTTTCCAACCCACCAGCAACAAGCCGACACTGCGAAAAGCGGTACAAAGGCTTAAGAAGAAAAAAAAAGAAAATAACATAATAGTCGCGATATTTTACATATGAAAGCGCAGTCTAATGTTTTTCTTCAGTATCTACCACTTAATTGCCGTGTAGTCATCATTTACGCATTTTAAAGTGGGAGTATCAAATATAACATCAGTCTAAATTGCTTACGTCGCCATAAAAAGTACTGGTGTGAAATGAAAATGTGAAATGTAAAAAGCAAGTTTCATGAAACCGAAACAGAGAAAAATGTAGCTATATCGGATGTGACTACAGTCACATTTTACATTGACATTTCACACTTAAACCAGTTTTATGAAACCGGCATATGTGATAATGTGTGATGATGGTGCAGTAATGTAACCTTATCTCCGCATTTTGCATTTGCATTTATTTTACGAAATTGGCCCCAGATTGAAATATAATTATTTGACACGTTATTGAACTAGGAATACGTCTACAGTCTCTACCTTTCATCTCTGCTAGGCCTGCGCTTGGAGACTGTAATAGGCAGAAGAGTAAAATTTAAACTTAGTTACATTAAACATTGAGAGAATTTTTGATGAAAACATACCACACTCTGAACAAAAAACGACCTATTTGAGGCAAATAAATCTCTTCTTTAACAGTTGACAGCTAATACATATTTATAACAGTAACCAGAGAGCTGTTTAACTAATCAAAGTGCTTTTACACGTTGGTATTTAGGAACAAATCTGGCAGACACCGGATGCAAATTTTCCCAACTATGAAGACTATGAAGGGGAAAATGATGAATCTGACAATGATTATGACAGCGAATTGGAACATACAGAACAGCCATATAATCAAAATCCTCGTCCACTCCAACCAAGAGAGCATAACGAGTTGCCATATGATCACCAAAATGAGCAACATGAGGAAAACTATCATCAAAGCAAGCAACGCGATGACTATGGTCATGATTATCAATATGATGGACACAATAATCAACATGAGCAACACGAAGAAAATAATCATCACATCAAGCAGCGCGATGAACATAATCATCACAATGAGCAGCATGATGAACATGATCACAATGAGCAGCATGATGAACATGATCACAATGAGCAGCATGATGAACATGATCACAGCGAGCAACATGATCAACTTTGTCCACATCATTTGCGTGAAAAATGTCCTTATGGAGATCACTGTCCTTATTTGCACCAGAATGAAGAGAACGCCATGGTTACGGAGCTGTCAGAGGAAAGCGATGATCAATACACACAAGATGAAAAATCATCGGAAGATTCAGCCTCAGACTCTGAGATAGATGTACTATTAATATTCTCTTCTACTTGACCTGTTAAACTACTTATTTCAGGAAATATACATTGAGGATCGAGGCACCCAGACCGATCATTGGATTGAGCTCAAAGAATCTGAAGCTCTCCTTCAGCAGGGAAACGCGATTTGCCGCCGTATAATGACCAACTCGACCCTCAACGAAGCCATCTGCGGAAGAGATCCGCAAATTCTGATCGATCTATGTGCGCTGTTCCCTTTTCAAGCCGCTCATTCTGGCACTTCCCTAAGAAATATTTAAAGTGTTAGAGAAGAGTATAGTGAACGTATTACACCCCAAATCAGCGCAGACGATTACTGTTAGAACTGGGCATTAGGTGTAGTTTAGTGATCCAACATCATTGTTTCGTAATGAGTGAAGTGCGCAGAACTGCCAGTCTCTCTGAGGAAAACGGAGTGAATTAGTGTTTATTAGGAACCATATATGCTCGGGTGGGCCCATATTATAGTGAGCAATATTCCTCAGAACAACCGCGGTCTCCAAAATCCGCACCAGGGCCCAATTTCACGAACGCTCAGAATCGGATATCTGTGATAATTTGGCTGAGTAGCGCACATCAGCCGTATATCACCTGGTATCAACAGTATAAGACTCAGCCAACTTATCACAGATTTCTGATTCTGAGCGTTCGTGAAATAGGGCCCAGGGTTGAAAACGTTCTTGCTAAAAAAGTTAAAACTAAAAAAATTCGCCCTGGGCAGATATTTTTTGCTGATTTAGCAGTTTTTATGTCTAATCTTCCTATATTACGTGGGGTAGAGCAATATCAATGCTTTATTTGTGTGATAAAACCAAGTAATAGATCATAAAATTTCCAAATGAAAATATAATTGTATGCTGTTCATTAGTACTTTGTGATTGAACGCGATGCAACTCGCAGGCAGTAAACATTTTCATTGTATCACTGCCATATTTCTTGATGCAAGTGTTGATTAATTATTAGTCCTTATGATGACGACATTTATAACATCAAAATTCTCTTAGCTCGTATTAAAAAGACGCTATGGATTAAAAAGCTTGTACAGATCTCGCAACAAGCCCTGGTCATTTTTGTTTATGGCTTCAAAGATAACTGGATCCGTCACAATTCGATCGTATATTGCTCGTCCCTTCTCTAAAGTAGTTTTTCGTGAGTTCGATAACTTCAAATCATCCGTTTGAATTCCTCTATCCTCGATGTATATTTCCTGAAAGCAAGTCTAATTTAAATTTTGGCGCTGTCAGAATGCATCATATAGCACTCTGTATTGCGAACGCCGCACTTGGATTAGATCGGTGGCCAGATGGCTGTTTTCAATTCAAACAATCAGACTTGACGGTAAGGTAATGCGCAGAACGACAAAAAATCAAAAAATTTAGTGTCATTTTTAAATTTTAACAAAATATCCTAATTTATGATTTACCACGTTCAGCAATCTTCAACAAATAATGTGAGATTTTGAACCCACGATGACTTGTCGAACATTTAAGAACAGAAGACTGAATTTCTTTGTCACGAGGTTCAGTTGTTTAATTTTGTCTGTCAGAGATTCATTTCATTTATCTTACAATTGGCTTTTGAGCTATTCAAATTCTACATTTCTGTAACGGCAATGGAAATGTCGAGCAGAGTTTTCATTGATCAGTTCTTTACAGTTCCAACGCCATTGATCTCTGAAACTATTAATACCGAAAATGACGAGGACAGAAATTATTCTATATGGATTAAGACAACGAGAGGCATGCCCCAACTAATGTGTCTAAATAATACCTCCACATCGTCCTCGTCCTGGGAAGATTCGGAAGCTCTTTCGCTCTGATCAGCTTGACGATGCGAAAATCTACACATGTTACCTAAACGACAGGTCCCCTGCAAGTATAGCTGGCATGGTCGGACATCGCGATTCGCATCGTTCGGACTTGGATGCAGAAAACGGCAGTTATCTCCATTTTGGCAATATCCGAGAGTAAAGTTGACGCAAACGTTCGCCATCTGAATAATAAGAGCAATTATTTAACAAAGAAGTCAATATTTTACAAAATGCTAATTGCTTAAAGGAAACTAAGATGACTGTTTCTCTACAGTAGCAGAAAAAAAAAGAATAGACTCTGATCTCAGTCGCCGCGGATGACACTTTAGGATGCTGCAACACTAAATTTTAGATTTTCCAATGACATATCTCCAACTACTAACAGTTTGCGAATCAGAGGGCAATATTATGTAATAGCAGGACGTTAGTGCAGTATATTAAAGGTTGGAAATTCTAGCCTCACATTATGTGCATGAAAAGTAACGTTAGATTGATTATACAAGTTTTATTGACAGCCATTGCTTAAATTCAGTTTCACTTAACGGAGAACAGTTTATAAAATGCATTACTCTGATGGTCGCCTCGCGGGTTATATCAGCGCAAGCGTCGTCTGAGCATTACTGCTTATGGCGCTACGATGTTGACTTATCAGTCATCGGTTGTTGCCCTTACTTTTATATCATTCGTCGACAACCAATACACATGGCCAATATCAAGAGAGAATTACTCCAACACCAAGCTTCTATGGCATAGTTTAAAAAATATCAGATTTAGAAGAGACTTTCCATTCGGAGATATTTTGGAGGGAATTCTCGAAAACAGCGTGAAGTATTCATTTTGAAGATATGACAGAAAATGTAAATTTAATTAAAACGACTACAAAAAACAATTAAATTCAGTATCTCTGTTTATACCGTTATCAAGGAAAGGATGAAAGGAATGTACAAAATGGTTACAGTTCGGAAATTGATGCGGAACCAAAAGTTTGTGCAAGAAAGCAAAAAGCTGAATGTTTGAAATTTTTCGGGAAAAATGTCAGAATTTTCAACGCTTTAGCTACAGTATTTAGAGACACTAATTTGAAAGCGCAATATATTACAAATTTCATTCAGGGTAAAGTTTCGCGTTAACGCATCATCGATCAAGCGATCGTATAATTATTTCTAGGAGGCCATAACACTTGAAATCCAGCGCTTTGTACTGATAACATTGTTATTTCTCAAAATGATCACTTTTGAGAAAATTTGCTTCACCTTTTCCTTTTCCCGGTACACAGAAAATGGAATCTGTGGGAGTAGAAGGACTCCAAAGCGGTCTGATCAGCGCTTTCAATTCCACAAATAACAAAGAAAGCATTGGCGCAGAGAAAACTCAAAGAGTGCTCTAAGTGGAGGCACTTTTTATATTTCGACGTCAACTTGAAGCTGGGATATTTGACTTCCCGCGCTCCACGACGCATCTGACTATCTCTGTAAATGACATAGCTCCCAAGTTGCCTCACTGGCACTCTTCAAGTCTGTGAATAACACAGTGAACAGTCAAATCAAACGAATTGAACGTTTCAATAAACGGAGGCGCCGTAGGTTTTCATGAGGAAAATGAAAATTATAGTGTCGAGACTGAGAAACACATCAAGGCGTGATGTTTCCGGGGCTTTACTGTGAACAAAATTTTCAGAATGATGAACCGTTTAGTGTAGTGCAGCCTACATGAAAAGTTTCGATAATATATTTTGAAAGACTCTGGCGAGCACGCAATCAAAACAAGAAAGAATTCGATCTCTGCGCCGTGCGTTCTCAAGTACAAGTTCCCTATCGGTAAACAGCTGTTCATATGTCAAGTGCACTTGCTCATAAATCCATCATTTATTTTGTTTCAGTCACTAGTAGTGCATCGCATCCTTATGAATCGAAGTTGAAAGCGGGCGTAGTGATCTTTACACAATGCACTCGACAAAACAAAGAGTGCAACAAACGTATTCTCTAATAAAGAGTACATGTGAGATAATGCAATAGCAATTTATCATATCGAACTAAATTTAAAGCAGAAAGACTACAGAGTTACTGCTATCGGGGTCTGCTCCAGAAACTGTTGAAATCACAATGCCACATTTGCTTCAATTGTAACTGTGACAGCTATAATTGCAACAGCTTTATAAAACGAATCCTAACCATTGACAAAAGTTGACACAGAAGAGGGCATTCTGAATGGTACATTAACTCTATCTGTTCTCTGTTGTTACTACAAATTTTCTCGTCGTGTGGTAAAAACATGTAGTATTCTCATTTTGAATTTCCCGCTGCGTTCTGAGATCCCTTAGTACTGTCTCATATATAACGGAATTAGAGCGAGACTGCTGACGCCGACAAAATGAGCTACCATTAGGATATTTAGCTGACGGTTAACGTTATATCGTAAAAGAGCACGGTGCCCCAGGTTTGTACTAGCGTGTGATATTTTGTCTAATACTCAGTCAAGGGTGTTTTTTAAGTTTTAAATTTTTTCTCTTAATTTAAATAAAAATCCGCGCCTGGTAGGACTTAGAACTTTTCACGCCCGTTCTAATGATACCCTGATGATAATTTAATACTACCTAGCTTTCGGCCCGGCTCTACCACCAGTTTCTGTACGGAGGCCCTATTTTTACATTTTTGCTTTTTCGATTTAATTCGAGTTCTAATTCAGCAAATCCTATGACACGCAATATTATATTTGGAATCGAACGCTATTTCTACTTTACATTGACGTCTATTTATAGCTGAGCATTTTGAACCACTAGTAAATTCACTGCTTTTAACCGTCTGAGGCACCGTGAGAGTGGTGGGCAACAGCATTTTCCCGCTACTGTGCTACAGTAATAGTAGAGTGATCATAGCTTGAGAGTGCGCCTTTATCTTTCGAATCAAGTCGCAGTTTATACAGATCATCAGTGACAAAAATAAAAGGAGTAGAAATAATCAGCGCGCGAGGAGCACAACAAATGATTAGTTTAGTAATAGAGATTTTTTCGGCGGTTCAAATCGAAAGCTATTTAACTCATTTTACAACTGTCTATGTCCATTGCATGCGTGTCTATCACAGAACCTGCACATTAAGGGCACCAAAAATATAATACAATTTCAAGCTTTGATGTTCATTCCGCATCCTTTGCTGGGTATTCGCAGCCAAAGGCGGCTGACAATAGTCGGCCTGAGATCGTCCCCGATGAGAAAAGCCAATGTACCAATTCCATCCAAATTCAGCGACTCTGTTCGTATCAGTCGATATCGATGTCCGACGCGCTGAAGCACACTCAGTGTCCACTTGCCGTGGCCGCAGCCGTTGACTGATGGCATAAACACCTGCGTAGCCCCAATGGCTGGGAAATAAAGCATCGGACTTTTTTCTGAAGTCGGAGCACGAACCTGAAAGATATGAATTTTGATTGATTCCTATAACAGCCGAATGCACTTTCTCAGGCCCGGACACATTTTTTAATGAGCGCGAGAAAGTAGTAGATCTGTTTTTTGGTGAATAACACGAACCATCTTTTTACTTTCTTATCTACTCGCGTTGATGTTGATATGGAATGATTGCAATAGAATTATCCTTAGTCTTTCAATTATTAGCAAATTAAACTTTGCGAAATTAAGTTTCATTCAAATTGACAGTGAATGAATATTTCTAGAGAATGGCATGTATTTAAGCAGAAAATGCCAGAAAAAGAATTGCCTGCTGGGGATCAGTCAAGATCAAGTTGATAAAACTGCTGACCGTTAAAAGAAACTGGCGGCTGGTCGCTGATATAAATTCCATCTCTATGTGGCGAGCTTGAGCATGACAAGTGGAAATGTTTGAGTCATCAGCTCTCGTAACGAATGCTGAGATTATCGGCGGCAGCGCATCAGGAGCCATACGCTTATCTCGGTGACTGTTTATTATGCAACTGTGGATAATTCTGAAAATAAGTTATCGTAAAAAAGTTGCTTCTTTCACTATTCGATCTGCGAAAGGTTTCAGATACAAACTTGAACAGAAGCAACAGTTGACAGAGCGATTATCACTCCTAAAGTTCAAAACAGTTCTGACTGCTCAGTGAAAACTCAAGTGGGGATATGAAAGCTCCGCCTAGTATGGCAGTCTTCAGTGTGGAAACAGCAGAAGAAATTCTGGACATCCGATGAATGCTTACAGCACCTCTGCCTGCGTCAAGCCCATTAGATATTAAAGCACATCTTTAAAACAACTGAATATGATCGCCTATACTCGCTAACTTGCTCAAAGTTTTTTCTCAAATCGCTAATTCAGGCTAGACCATCTGTGAATCATCATTATATTTGGCAATATCTCAGACTCGCGCAGTAATTATTCTGGATCTTCTCAATGAAATAAACGTATCACATGCGTAGACGCGCCCATTGATAAAAGTTTCGTACTCCAATTTAATAGGGCGCACAATTTACTCTGTCGACGGAACTAAATTCCACGGCCTTCAATTTTATGACTTCTGAACAGATCCCAGTGGATTTTCTCACAGGAACAGTTG
This sequence comes from Plectus sambesii, assembly GCA_002796945.1. Classification (NCBI taxonomy): domain Eukaryota; kingdom Metazoa; phylum Nematoda; class Chromadorea; order Plectida; family Plectidae; genus Plectus; species Plectus sambesii. The sequence continues at coordinate 24,864 of NIUQ01000361.1, forward strand.
AGTAAATTTCAAGATCAAATGGAAATTTAACTGAGAAATAAACCGTAGCGTGGGTAATATAATTTTAGTTGTAGCAATATTTCTGTAAGTCATTCACACCTGCAACACATCAAAATGACGTAGGTATTGGACATTCGAACGCTACCTGGCCAACTTAGAGGCAAACTAGTTTTTAGACTGACCCGCGAGAGAAGACACTCTACTTGCACTCGCATCACAAGAAGGCACAGCATATATAATAGGCTGAGGCTGCGATTAGAGATCAAGGAGAGAAGGCGAAAGAACGAAGATCAAACGTTGGTGACGAAACGATCTTGATTTTGGATAATGGTCAATCCTGCCATATGATCACACCCATGCTACCACATGTCCCATAAATAAGACAACCAAAAATAAAAAGTCATGAGTGGATCGATATGTGTAAACAAGTCAACTGTGCGTAAATCAAAAATATCTTTTCCAAGTATAAGGTTTGCGTCTCATGACGATATGAGAACATGTTTAGGATACGTAGCAAGAGAAGAAATAGAGGGCAGTGGTATTACATGAAAACGAGGTCGGTCTCTAGTTACGGAGGGCCCTAAGTGACCTGAACATTTTATTGGACTTTAATCAGGGGAATAATTTCAAATTACTTTACATGATGACGAACTTAGGGCCTGATTGAATCGCATTATCATCTAACATCTAATTCTGCATATGATAATGCGTGACAAAAACGATGAGTTAAGACTCGATTCCTCAACCCTCAATTATTTTACAGTACTATGAGATAGGATCGAGGTAGTGGGCCAGGAAAAATAATAAAAGTCACGTGAATGGACGCTGAATGAGCGCAAACTGGGCTGTTCTTATATCTTCCTATTGTCTAGATCAAACAGTAACACAGAGCCTACAAATGTTCAATCGCGCTAGGGTTCTTAGTCAAACGCATGGACTGTGAAATTGTGTATTTTTCCGCGCAAGCTCAGCAGTCGCAGGAAAAAATGTACATTACAGCCATAGCGGAGAGATTACTGTTTGCCACGGTTGAACACTCGTGCTCTATATTCTACCAATGGAGAGTTAGTAAGCCTTTGGGAGAATAAGCCATTTGCTCTCTCATTTTTATCTATGTCCGTCAAAACCTTGGCTTACAACAAAATTTTTTCAGTGTAAGCAATAAACCTGCCTATAGTGTCTTATTCAAGCAGTGGAAGGCTGAGCTACTTTACGATAGCTAAACAGAAGACACATCTTCAACCCTACTACATCTTTCAACATAAAATTTGATTTCAGCACCTCACTTCTTCGCTTAAATACGACTCCGATGACATAACAGTCGCACCGGTTTCTCGAATGTGCGCTGCAATGTGCGCACAGAAATGGACCGGTCAGATTAGATTGATTCAAGGGTGAACATCGTTTAACACTGGTTGCCATTTCTCAGCTGATTGCTGTCTGGGAAAAAAAATAAAGTCGAAAATCGCCTTGCCAACGATTGTGTTTTCCTCGAGAAAACCAGACGGATTCGAGAGGGAGAGAAAGCCAGAAAGCGAAGGCGTCACTATAGAAGCAGTCGCCTGCAATTTTCTGTTATTTACATAAGAAAGTCATTGGTAAACAATTTGCGCACTTCCGATTTGCTTATCAGTTGCACTAATCAGAAACTCTGAAATGAGTACAGTATGATAATAGCTACCGTGGACTTTCAAGTGCTCCCACCAGAGGTAGCAGCAATGAAGGTAACAGGAACTCTTTTGAAGATATGAGAGTTAAAAGCTCTTTAGGCAAGCAGATTCGACGATATCTTTAAAAGGTTGTTAGCTCCGTTAAATAGCAATGCTCCAGATTAGTATTGTATACACAAAGCTTAGTAATTACACTGAAATTTGATAGTTGATCAGTGGTCCCGACAGTTTGAATCTTACATGCTCAATCATTGAATTTTGATCATCGGACTATACAACTGTAAGAAAGGATCATTCATGATGTGCGCGCGATCGATTTTCTCGCGCACGTATACTCACGCACACACGCGCGCGCACACACACGCAACTCACACTTAACCAATCGCCATATTTCTCCGATAAGAATTACTACGTTTGTAATGAAAGAAACTTGTAAAATAAACATATGGAAGCTATCAGTCGAGCTCTCAAGGCCTCTTTGCCATGATCTACCTTTCACTTCGCAAAATATCCCATGCTACCGTTTTTTCTATAAGTGTTTGTTTTGACGTTCCAGGGCCGGAGCCTCAGCTTTGCCTCTTAACTTAGCGACTTTCAACCTTTTTCAGTCGCCCAATACGACCTTAATATTCACGTAATTCCTACATAATTTTCTATTGACAAAGGTTGAAGGCACAACTCGTGCTAAAAGCAGCTGCTAACCATCAAGCTTTTCTAGCAGCCTGATACATCAGAAAATTTGGGCATTACTCGCTTTGGCTGCTTGTTTCAGCTTTTGTCAGTCGCTCATGCCAAGAAGAACGAACGTGAGACTTCAACTAAGAGTAAACATTGTTGTTGCACGCAGTCTTGTGAATATTACATTAGCTAGTAGAGCTCGCTCAAAGCTGCGCAACTTACCAGTAAAATACGGTCCTCCATTCACTTCGCTCACTAGGCAAAAACAAATTCTCTTCACTTCTGTCACTGAAAACACATCTGGCAGTATTTCGGGAAGCAAAATGAATAAATAAAATATGCGGCGAACTGCGTTGGTTGATCACTTCCCGCTCCATATAACAGCAATCCCGTCAGACAAACATACGCCTCAATGGGATGAAAAAAATCGATTACGAACCGCAAACCAGTCAAGAATAATCAAAATTCGATCATAGTCGAATCAATGGAAACCAGTTCTACCTCCGCTGCTGACTCTGCGTCATTAGTTCAGCCCAAACTTTGCGGCAGCGACCGTGGGTGACGTTCGAACAGAAGCAGACAGCACATTTCCATGGCATTAATTCGATGAATATTGCTTCTGAATGCTACCATCGTGAATTGCGATGAAGAAATCCATTAAACGCAGCCGGCAATTAAACTCTGTGGATAACGCTAAATAATAATCGTTGTTCAAACCCATTGATCAAACTTTTACCAGGTTTCAATATATTCTTTTCAAAGCTTCTAGGGGTTTCAGTTTGGGGTTTTTGACTTTTGGTTGATATAGTGCCTAACTTTATAGCTGGAACCCGTTATAGCGCTAATCCTTTTGTCCACATGCGTAACCATATTATATAGTCCAATCATATTTAGCAACCCACTTGATGTTCCGTTACATGTTCTATGTTTTGTTAATTAATATCATATGGCTGATAAGGCTGCGGATGTGCTCAGTCGAGAACAACTGCGAGGCTTTTTAGTGCTTTTCTAAAAGTCACATTTTTTTCGTCTCCTTATATCAAGCTTCTTCGCTCATTTAACATTTAAAGTTAAGAAATATTTCCGTTCAATCGCTCAATAAGCTATATAGAGGTATTTGTTAATGCGTGTCATGATTGAAAAACAGTAAAATTTCTCCGCTGTTTTGCCAAATTTATACATATTCAAGCACGGCATGCGCATTTGTGATTCTCTATCGAAATGTTAACTGGTCAGTGTATTGACACCTAAAATTCCTTGTGTAGCAAGTGATCTCTCAAGTCATTGTAGGTAATAGCTTTTTAGAAACATTTTGGATGGGAAGAGCTAAGGAAAAGAGTTGAGGGAATATTGCGCGCTCGCGTTCTGAAGGATTTACATGGACTTTAACTTGGCTCTCTATTGAAACTTATTTCAAATTACGACCGTTTCTCTCAGTCCTTTAGATAACCATAAGTCGTGAAGCATGTTTAGCGCTTATTTTAGAGAGCAACACAGGAAAAATATTACTTAACGAATTCAATTAGAGAACTCATTCTAAATATAACATTAAGGAGTAGATAAATCAGTGTCAATAAATGTGCATTTCTTAAAGTAGTCTCCAGATAGAGAGCACTAATAATGGCATGCTATTGGATAACAATACTCTGATACGAGGCAGATCGACGAAAGAGCCCCACGTTCTATGCGAATCCTTCCCTGTGCCTCAATGGTGTTCACTTGATGAAACGAGTTTTCGATGCACGAATAATGCCGGCAATAAAAGGTATAGAGTGATTGATCAAATCCGTCTCCGACTCTGTTTGAATCGCGTTATTTCCAGAACCTCTTTTGTATATTACTTGTGTTTGTCGGAGAAAGTTCACTTTTGTCGGCCGTATTCGCCCACTTTCCTGAACGTCAGTCTATAAAAAAATCTGTGACGATCAAATGTCAAGGAAACTGACGATGTGGCTATTTCTTGTCATTCTACTCATAGGTAATTGTTTTTATTGGGATTCTAGCTTTAAAAGATAAGTTGTGCGATTCACTTTTGGAATCCTTTTGATTAGCTTTGTAAATGCAAAGCTATTAATGCTCCGTTAAGTTCGAAAAGTATTTCAAAGTAGATTTAGTTGTGAATAAATTAAAGCTGAAATGAGTCGGCTTCAAGTGTTTAACAGTGCTTTATGATATGATTCGTCACAGTGATATCATCGAAAAATTAAATCGATACTAAACGGCTCCGAATATTAACTGTCGACATCGTTTACCCGACTGTTGCTCATCCTTGTTCCACTTTGACTAGTGCGTTACTTTAGCTTTATGCACCGTAATGTTACATTTGCTGGCATGAGACCCTTTGCCTGAAAGCGAGTAGTTCGATTGTCGTTATAGCAATTTTAAATCAGAGTGCTTTCTACTATTATTTTCTTGAGCTTCGGAATCCCTTTGCTATTTATACTGAATGTTTGAATGTCTTTAGCCACAAGCACTAAAAGGGAATCTGCTAAACCCCTACGCATGCTTTACAATCAGTTAATTGACCCAATTGCTTGAAATTTTGCCTATAAACACGCTAGTAGTACCATCTAGTATTTTGCTTAGCAGAAGAGCCATTTAGAATGTTATTCTTTTCACTCATATTATTTCAGCGATTCCTCAGCCAACTAGCGGCCAGTGCTGTCCACGTTTTATGCGCCATGGATTTGGTAACAGTCCATGCGGCGGGTGCTGTAATAATGGCTGCCAGAGTCAGATTCAACGACCGAGACCGACGGGACCGGTGAACCCAGCTGAACCAGTAGGATCGGTGGGCCCGGCCGGACCGGTGTTTATCAATGATCGTGGCGATATTGTACAGCAACCACAAGGGAAGGCTTTTAGAGCTTTGACTACTTGAGAGATATTTTAAATCATGAAGCAGGCATTGATGAATTCTGACAATTTTGAGGACAGATATCTCCGGGATTGTGCAATCCGAAATACCTCTCATGGCGGTTATGAGCACTCGATTGATATTCTTAAGGCAACGCTGGCGCTGTTTAATGTAAGCAACCTGAAAAAAATTGATTCTTTTTTAGGCTTGAAAGTATCTTAATATGAGTTCGAATTGACTGAGAGAACTAAACAATCCTTCGCACACACAAGCGTGGAGAATTTACTCTTTCATAGCATTTTCACATTGTTTAAAATAGCTGCTGGTTATGAACCAGAGTCGTTGCAATCTGGCAAAGAAAACTGGCTCACTGCGTAGATTAGTAATTTTTGGTACGTTTTTCAGTCGTCCAACCAAATAGAAATAACGTGATTCCGCAACTGCCGCCTCAGCCTGGTCAAGGCGTTGTTGCACCTCAGGGTTTACCGTACCTACCTAATCAAGTTGCTGTTGCGCCGTATCTCAGCGAATCCCAAGTACCACCCAGCCCATTTGCAGCCGATGAGGCAGTACCGAAATCGCTGGGAGTAGCAGCAATCAGCAGCAAATGCCAGGCGCTCAATTGCGACTTTGAGAACAGTCAGTAAAGTCTTCTATCTTTTTCTAGTGTTCTACTCTTTGTGCATTTACGGTATTCTGAGAGAGCCGTTCCAGCTTCTTTGCCACTATTTTAAGTGTGCTGCCTTTAATTAACTATTTAATTTTAATTAAAATATAGCTTCTCAGGAAAGCAAATATGCTGTGACGAGAAGAGAAATATGACAAATTATGAGAAGAATTTGACTAAACAACTGATTTAGAAACAAAAATTTAATGTTTAATGCAAATTAACGTAGGCTCAGTCATAATATTAGAAATTTAGCCGGCAGGCTCTCCGTCCTACGACCCGCCCTCTCCTTTTTTGCCACTGCTTCTTGGAAATCTTTAATCAAATTTAGCATCTACTTTACGAATGATAGTTTATTTTGCAGATAAAATTTGCGACTTTTCATCGACAACATGGAAGAGCGCGACTGGAAGGTTTCAGAATCCCTTAACTGGAGTGCCTAAAGCAGGTAATCAAAGTTTTCTGTCTCAAATTTTTGTGATAAGTCATAAAACAAATACCGACTGGAGCTAACAGTAAAGCAATTTAGAGCAATAGCATTTTATTAACAAAGTATGATAGCGTCGCTGAAATTAAACTTCAGATAGCGAAAAATAAATCATTCTAGGTAAAAAATGGCAAAGTACACTTCTGTAGTCCATCTGCAGTCTACTGTACTATCGTAATAATGCTCATAACAATCTATTTAGCAACGAACGACGGCTATATTGCTACATACGTACAACCAAAGGAAAAGAACGTGCTAACTTCAAAAGACATCACCTTAACGACGAAGGCGACCTTCAGTTTCCAGCACTTTAAAGCAACCGTTGGACTGGAGATCAAATTCTGCTGCGACTCGGAGACAAACTGTCCGTGGAAGTCGGCCACTAGCGTGTCTGTGAGCGAAAAGGGCAACTGGACATTGGCCACTGCAACGTGTCCTGAAGGAACTCGGCGAGTAAGTAAATAGTTGAAAGATTTTGAAGGTGATTCACGATATATTTTTATTGGGAGTAGCGTTGGCACCGGTCGGCGCCTCGACGTACAAGGAGGGGTATTAGCGTAAAAAATATTGTTAAAATCAGTGTTGGGCGTTTCGAAACTAGGTAAGTAAAAAGTACTTTTTACTTACCTGTTTCGTACCTAGTTTCGAACTGCAAACTCGGTACGTACTTAAGTAAACTAGGTAAGTAAAATCGTTACGTAGTGGAACGCATTCTGTTCAAGCAGTAACACCATATTTTACATCCCTGCGAGACCTTCCACATAGGCGGCGCCTGATTAGCGCATGGTGCCAATTTTGCATTGTGAAATACGGTAGATGATAAATATGTCGTTCTTGAGTTCCGCTAATCAAACGAATAGCTGTGCTACCGTATATGCTAATGGATGTGCATGTCCTACGCTAGGGTGGAGATCAGCGGTTATTTAAAATGCTATATTGGATTTGGCAGTTAAGAGCAGTCCAATGCTAAATTATCCGGGGAATGCCTTTAGATGTGCATGTTATATGATAGTGACTGGATTCAAGCGGTTATTTAAATGTATTTACTTACCTAGTTGTAACTAGGTAAAAAGTAAGTACTTATAAACAAAATGGAAACTAGGTAAGTAAAAAGTACTTACTACTCCAAATTTACTTAAGTAAACTAGGTAAATTTACCTAGTTGCCCAACACTGGTTAAAATGTTCCAGTTCTAATGAAGTTATCGTTTCCCTGATTTTGGCAGGAAGCTTTGTCACGTTTTTCAGGTTATTTTTGTTTGCGAAAATCTTGGTCGCAATCAGGGCGCTTGTGCCATCGACGATCTCCGCTGCGTCTAAGTAGAAGCACGTCATATTCATTGTAAACAGAGACTTTTACCAGCAGAGAGGTCCTGCCTACTTCATCTGTTTGTCATGTACTTTACCCTGTTCTTTGATGTAGTGAGCGCACAGATCTATGTTCTGAATGCAATGTAATTGTGTTCTGTTTTTCGCCAAGAGAAAAAAACCAATGTCGGCTTCCTTGCGCTGGCTTGTGACTTTTGCTGCGCATAAAATTAAAACTTTTCTGTGAGATCACATAGAAGAGAAAGAAATGGGATCGCAACAAGTAAAAGGGAACTCTTCAGAATCCTACTATATCTCGTGAACTGCCATGTACGATTGGATAGGACGATTGCGATGCATTAAATTAAAACCTTCTTCTGCGACGTTTTCGAATCCAAGCATTATTCCCAAGATTTATATTCAAATTTAGGCCAAAACTCGAAAATATTTTGCTATACAGCTCGACATTGAGAAACAAAGTGCAGCATTTACCTCCTGTTACATTCTCCCTTGCATTCTATAGTTTTACACGAATTATAATCGTTTGATATAAAAGATTAAGAAAATGCTGTACATTCGTTCAAGCGCTGAGAATTGACAAGTAATATTTCATTACGAAGGGTCTTTGCTAACACAAGAAAGTGAATAAAAGTGAAAAAGATTGTTAGAAGAACCGGGCTAGACTGACGGTTTAGCACCCATATTCTGTACCTAACCCAAAAAACCGTTCTTTTGACCAAATTTAACATCAAAGGATCGACTGCCTTAAAGCAGTGTAAAATAAGTCAGTGTCAACGGTTACCAAAAAACTGGCGGAAGTTTAGGAACGGACAACACTTTAAGGCACAAAATGATCGCTTCAAATGTGCTGTCGAATAGAGAATTTAATCTTACGACTAGCTCCCTTCTCTGCACTTACACAAAATGGTAAATCTTTTCACAGAACCAAGTTTACTTCACCGCTTTGCCCCTGCCTCTGCTTTTCATAATCCAACTAACCTTGCTGACTTGCTTGCCGCTCTACTTATAACACTATCTTTTATTTGCTTTCAAAGTACGTTGTTAAACATAACTCTCTGATTTTGCTTGGCAAGTTAAGGGTGTAGGCGCGGAAACCGGCTACCTCTTGATCTTCTGACGTCACACCTGTAGTCTAATTTATAGTTTGGCTGCAGTCTACTGAGAGTGACAAGTGAGGCTGCTCAGAGTCGATTTTTATGAAGTCGATTTGGGGAATATCCAAATGCGTACGTCAGTTTATGTACACTTAACATTTGGCCCGAGGTTATTGCAGTCAAAACTTGCTAAGATGGGTAAAAATTACGAATTAAGGTTAGGCTGGAACCAATTTGCTCTTGATCAAACTGAGATGTTGTCCTCTGGAAGTTTTAGAGAATAAACGACTCCTGCGAAATTCTTTGGGGGCACTATTTCAACCGCCTTTTAATGTCGTGCGCAAGCTAAATCTGAATAAAGGTAGCAAGAGAAACTGCTAAAAATTATGGCGTAGTACATCCTGTCCGACTGCCATTGACCGGTTTTCAGCCTGGTCGATTCATCGGCAGAACTGGGCGATCACAAAACTGCCATCATGACAATTGCAATTTTTACGCATGCCGTTCATCACTCATTTTTTTCGGAGCCTTCTTGATCGTTCAATGACATCTGTAAGGATTACTCAATGATGTGAGAGGTATTGCAAATTATTCAAGCACCTCTTATCCTCAACCTAGATACTGAACCAAATTTCTCTGCTGTCAGTCTGCTGCAGCAACTTCAGAGTTCCACTGCACCATATGCCTTTTTTGAATGTAAGTGCAATAATAAAGGATTTGAACTGATAATGGGAACAAGAAATGAGAGACGATATTGATGTAATTTGAGTTGCTTCCTATCGCATTCTATCTGTAAAGCTACAGGACATTTGATATAACTGATGCGAATAGTATCGTAGACCCATCGAGGCGTATATCCGGGTATTTAATTTATACCATCGACCAAACTCAGTTCTCAAACGAACCAGCACGATACTCTATATCGTTCAGGATTCGCGATGAGACAAATGACATCTCATTCATAACTAAATCATCGCATCGACTGCAATCCAATTTCATTCGCCTCCCTTCGCCGCCAAATTGCAGCGCGCTTCAGAACTGCGCAGTGCCAGTCATCAGCCAGTATAAACGTGGCGATGGTTGTCATAGAGACGAGAACAGCGCGTAACCCGGCGATGAAAGGCGACCGCAGCGAAGACTGCGCGGCCGACCGAGTGAGCGAACGCGCGTAGAGAGAGAGAGAGAGCGTTGAACGAATAAATGTGCACGTGCGTTCTCTATTGAGCGGCGACGAAACGATTTCAGTTCATTCCCGGAACTTGGAGTTGGCATTTCCATAGTGAGTTGGTTTGCTTCATTTTTTATTCCGCCTTCCTTCTTTTCGCGCATGAAGAAGCTTCATGTGAAAACGTAATTTGTGACATATCTTTCACGTTTATGCCTTGACGTTGAATTTGCAAACTAAAACTGCGAGTTTTCTCCAGGTAGGGGTACTGCGAATCTTCGATTCCAACTCTGCTGTATCAGACGATCATTATTGTCTCGGCTCAGTCAGCGTCTTGAGAACATGTCTTCACGAACTTTCAGCAGCGATAAACACTGTCTGATCGCTATTAGTGCGTTTTAGTCAGGTGATTTGTTCATTGTTGCTCATAAAAAATAACAATTATGCATTCTGTTTCTTGAATGGCATGAAGATTGGAATTATAGTGTCATATTGTTTAACTGTGAATGATCTAAAATAATTACCGATACATTTTAAATCTTCGCTTGCCAATAATGTCAGATAGTGTTACAATCTGAAAAATCATATCAAAGCCTTTCCTTTACTGTTACCATTCATCATCGTCAGAAAGAATGATAATGTATATTGATCGATGCCACGAAGGGATCCAAAATTTTGTAGGTACAAACTTAAAATCTGCAATCGGCCAAAACTAGTTCCATGTCTATCAAAAAATCAAAAATAAGTATAGACTACAAAATATTCTTCCCGGTATGACCATATCGGAGTAAAGTTTTGTTCTTCATGAGCGTCCGCGTACGCGTTCGGCTCGGGTCGATTTTATAAAACTAATGCAGTCACATAATATGGCGTTACATCTGATGTGAATCCGATCACTGGTAGGAAATGAGGTATTCTATCGCGGACGTCACTTTCCTGTTGTGATCGCGTTAATGTCAGATGTGACCATATCCAATTTATTGTATTATTTTCATTAAAATTTACTCCTAAAACGGATGCAACGGCCAAATGGAGTGCTTTTTCAAAAAAAGATAACTTCCCTTTTAGTATTCTGTTTCTTTTAAGTGCAGTCGCTGAGCTCTGAACTTAACAGGCCGAATCTCGTGCTCCTCCACCCTATAGCAGCAAATAAGCCTGTCTTCATAATCTCTGAACTTTTCATGAGCTACTTGTGTATAGGTACAGAGGTCATAAATTTTTTACCATCTTCTACGTATATGTTTGTTATGTAAGAAAAATCTGCTTCGTGCTTATAAGTTAAAGAGGCGCACGGAGCGAACTAAAGTGCACCTAATCTTTTATATAGCGTGAGTATCGCCAAAATTCTGCTTTCACCTTTAATTCCATCGCGTGGTCAATTGGCCATAGTTGCACGCTGTTGATACGCAGGTTAGAAAAAGCTTGATAAATGTGCGCTCGCTGTTAGCCGTTTCTTTAAATTAAAGTGACACTAAATAGTAACTTTCCTTCCGATCAAAATTGCTCCCACTCAAATAATCGACCACTAGCTCCCGTTCAGTTTGAATAATCAGATCAAAATCTTTGATCGCAATGAGCGGCGTTATTTGTTCAGAGGTGCTATGCACTTTGGTTAGAGAACAGCCTTCTTCAAACTGCGAACGAAGCGAATAGCATTTGATCGAAGCCAAGGGGCGCTAGCGTACTCTACACCACGTGCAAAGCACAGCGCCGCGCTCTCTCTCGATCGGTGCGGCATTTCAATTCCAGCCGCGCGCGGTCCTCTGTCGCCGTCAACGGTGTTGCGTAGTATTGTCAGTGTGCGTCGGTCGATAGCGGCGGTAAACACTACTGCAGTCTCTCACCAAACCTGCCTGCTGTCGAGGCCGGCAGTCGCATTCTCTGCTGGCATTGTCGCTCCATATAACGCCTTGCTTTCTTTCGCCCACTCGCTGCTCTGCTCCTCTTTTATTTTTCGTTCAATCGTTTCTATCAAGGGCGTGTTAGTGTATTAACGCTGTCTGTTGATTATAATGGTAACAACTCTGGTAGTTAGAGATGTTTAAACTCGAACTGAGTTCTGAACTTGAAAACAGAGAATAATGTGAGCAGAAATGTGTGCGCATAAGGCATGTTTCCTTGTCGATGACTTGGATTAATGGCGCCTTTCATTGATGCAAGCCTAATTAAGCGCTATCAAGGTCATCTCGAAGGTCGCCTTTTATGAAATACGTTTCCGCGCATGTAGGTGCGCAAATTGATCAGTCGGTAAACTCTCACCGCAGAAACGATGATGAATATTAGGGGGGAAAGGATGTGGAGTATAGTTACCCTCATCTCTCCATTCTCTTCAACATTAAGTAAACTTCACTAATATTATCCATACACTGCACGAGGTTCACAGTAGTAGGTAGACAGGATGGCGACAATAATAGATATTTTATAGAAGTCATATTAAACCATTTTGAATGTTTCCGAAAAAAAATACTTCGACCCATTCTCTTAATTCAGTTAATAAAGATGTCTATTTAGGACAAGGTCATAGGATAGAGGAAGTCAGACATATAATTTCTACCATTTCAACTTTAATAAAATTATTTGTAAAATCAAACAGAGTACTCTCTAAAATATAAGGGTAACATTTTTCATATAGCTTTAACTTGAAAAGCATCATTGTTCGAGTGGAAATAGTACACATGCTTGTTTGTCAGGCGCATATATTTTCTGTTCTTTTATTACATTAGTGACAAATGTATGCTTTTTTCCATTAAATAGCTTACAAACGCATAAGCTAACAAACGAAAATCCTGCGAAGACTGAAGAAGCAATACTGATAATTTTTTCAGGTAGCGTGATAAAGTTGCGTCATTTTCTCAATATTCTGGCTCAGCTTGTGTTGAAGAGAGAGAGACTGGATATTTACTCTTAGTGAAGAAATGACTCTCGTTACCGAGTCATCTGGTACTAGCACCACCGGATCGACTGGACGTAAGTATATTTTGCCGTCATTTAAAAGTAATATTCAATGTCATAGTAGACAGTTCTGTTTTTGTGTCTTCAGTAAAATTATTTTATCTTAAAGAATTGAACAAAGTGGGAGAAGAGATGCGAAAGTTTTGAAAGAATATTTAAAACGAAACTCTTAAATTCCGAAGTCTAAAGCGCATGATGCCGAAGACTTCTCTTGCGCTGATGCGTAAAGCGAGACATATTTTATGTATACTATCGTGAAGAGACAAAAAGATTGGGACTATAGTACAATATTTACTGTCGTACTTTTACAATGAACACTTTTGCGTATTCATTCAAATAAAATGATAGTAACTGATTGAAAATTATTATGAAGTAATATTCTTTTCGAGTAAATAACATCATTTGTTGTGAACAGTGAGATGCAGGAAATCCAAGTAGAAAGGATAATCATTAAGTATGTGAACTTCTAAGCAAGCCGCAAACCTTTAACTCTTTCTTCATTTACTTCTTCAAGCTCTGGTTCCTAATTGTCAGCCATAGCTGCAAATTTACCATAGGATTTATACCAGTACAGAAAACATCTACTTTATGCAAGCTTATTATATTCTACCATGTAAAGCGTGCGATTAAAAACGATCCCATGATTCACAGCTACTCCTCGTTGACCCTGGCCATTTCTCTATCTTATCTTTGTTTGCATACTAAGTGCGTCATAGTGCGCGTTTTTGCTGCTAGCGGTGATGCAGCCGGCTGTTTATACGACCCTGCATTGGCTATAGAATGATATTGTACATTCAGAAATAGGAGTGGACCGACTGTTATCTTAAACCCTCTGCACTTTATATTATTAATGTTTGGCGCTGTTACTACTTTACAGATTTTGTAATTATTCAAATTTCGTCAGCAGGGCAAAAAATTCTTGATTAACAACTGTGAACTCGAATAAGTGAACTATATTTCAATCATCCACGCTCGCGCCAATATCGATGTCATCTGTATACGAAGCCGTGCGTCTTTTTGAGACAGCCATCTGAGTAGCTGCTGTTTTAGCAAAATGCCAGTTAGCATACCTCCGCCTATAGCTCTCCCTGCAGACCTGATTTATCCGAGTTTTAAAATACTGAGCTGAGCGTTTCAGTGGTATTTTTAGTACAGAAACTGTCGCGAAAATAAGATTTCGGACGAAATTTGAGACGTTAACGTCAGTGACGTAAGCCTTGAAGACTTAGAGGCAGCAATATTAAGGAACAGATTACATTATCCTAATGTCACTGAAGGCTAATGAAAGTTGTCTTATGTCAGATTAGCGTATTTGCCATATTTCTTCTCGAACCGATTAATAAATTCACTCTGCTGAGCCCACGTAAAAAATTGTTTGTTACCGACTGAATTAAAACAAGGAAGACACGTAAAAGATGTGCTCTGCATGCGTAACATTTCTTGTTGTTCGGGGATAGAAATTTTCCTATCTAGTGTGTTGTTTGTAGGTTGTAAACACGTGAGTGAACGTCAGCACTCTTTCTCATATGTTGTTGTTGACGTAAGGTGCGCGCCTATGAACAGAATAGACCAAAGTTGCTAGTCTTCTAATAGTCGATCGAGTTTCCTTTGCTGAAGCGTAGGCTGAATTGAACCAGTCAAGGTCTCTCGCCTCCGATCGAGATTCAGATATTTGTTAAACCTTTAATTGAGGGTTAGTGCGGGCTGCAAGAACAACCAAGGCCATTATGTCTTGTCGTTGCGAGAGGTAATCCCAGTGATCTTTGATTTTTGATTCTTTGTCAGAATTTAATGAGATCTCAATATTTGAGAATTCCGACTTGCAGGTAACACATGTACACAATTTAGGTAGCGAGTGAAAGAGAGACGATTTCAATAAAATTTTAGAATAACCGCAATAAAAGTACATAAAATTAAGTGGGAATATCTCTGCTTGCAATTGCAAGAGAATACAGAGCAAATAAAACTGATAATTGCATCTTGATATTAGAGTGAAAGTAATTGTTTCTACTTTCATTATAATTGATTCGACGTACACCTCATTCCCAACTCGCGCAGTATTGCTCCGCCAATTCAGGGTATCGGTGACGATTGTAGTGGATATGCCAATTTTAATTTTAATAGACATCCGTTAATTAGCACTGCTGTCCAACTTGAACTAGTGTAATTTTTCATAAGGTCGATGAAACAGAAAATAATTATTTGCAAATGAAATTTTCCAAATACGGCGACAGAGATGACTAAATAATACGACAATACATTTCTCTTTACCTACGGATAAAATGGTATACTATTTTCAGGACGAGAAAAAATTCCAGAAGGAACTCTTTGCGTGGTCTGCTCGGATACCGCCAGTGGTATTCACTATTCAGTAGCCAGCTGCAATGGGTGCAAGACGTTCTTTCGACGCGCCATCGTCAACCGTCAGCAATTTAAATGCCAGCATGATAACAACTGCATCGTTGATAAGTGTAAGTTATATTTGCTGGAGCTGCGTCGTGGTATACAATAGCTTTAATTTCCGGTAAAGTATTTTTGGCGCTGTACAGAAACAACAGTTTGTGTAAATTTCGCATAAAAGGCATGAAAGCGCCCCTGTTCAGCGCGATTCTCTCTCAAATGTTATGGTACTTTCAAAATCAAAGAGCACGCTTTTAATACCAGTGTAACTTGGAAAACGTCCTTATTATAGTGTAAATGGAAAATGCGATGCAGACAATGTTTACTTATTTTCGTCCATTCAACACTATATAACTGTATTAAGTAAACAAAATAGTGAAATAACTTACAATAAAATAATGTTACATAAACCTTTTCAGCTGTCCGATGCGGCTGCCGCAGCTGTCGACTAAACAAATGCTTTCAAATGGGAATGGATCCCAATGGTATGTCGCCTCGAATGAACACTTCCCGTGCATCTGATTTTGTATTTATATTAAATTGCATCCCATTATAGAAAAGATGATGAAAGAGCTCAATACGTTTTTTCAAACCTGACCTCGATTAGAGACAGATGCAAATAACTTTCATTGTTTTACTTGAGGCTCAGTGTACGTTGGTGTAATTGACCCGTTTAAGAAGCGACGTTAATTTATGCAAACATGTACATTCTTTAATTCATGTGAAAGCTTGTTTATTTCTGCGGCTATGAGTGCGACGAGAATTTTTGATATGTATGCGGATTGGATCAAAGTCTTTTTGAGGAAGGGATGAGCATGAGGGCGAGGAATCCCCCTTTCTCGTTGCACTGCTAACATTTGTCGAACTCGATGTCATAAGACGCGAATGTATTTAATGAATAACATGATTAATAGTCATAATTTGTATTTATTCTACTATTTTCTTCAAATATGGAAGATTAACAAAGTCAGTCAAAAGGACTCTTTTTGAATATTAGTGTTTGAATCAGGCATCTTCTGATTACTATCATCAGTATCATTTTTCAGCGTACGAGGACGCTATGCCTCATCCGGCCGGACACGCCACACGCGCAAGCGTACACTTGCCTGAATTTTTGCCTGAATTGTGTGCTTGCGCGTATGGCGTTTATTCAAAAAATCCGGTCGTGAGGCATACCGTCTACATATCTTTTTCAGCAATACAGCATGATCGCGATAAGATACGGTATACAAAGCGGATTACCAAGCTGAAGGCAGCGAACGACGAAATTCTCAATGGAAACAAGACCAGTCCCATTGATTCTCGTTTGTCGAACGAGGATAGTCCGTACTCGCCGAATGGCGTTAGCTCGGTTAGTGAAAAGTGAAAATGCTATTTCTTTAGAAAAGTATACATTATCGTCCCATACGGTTACTATTTAAAGGAACGCTTATATTTGACCATAACGGTTCAGTAATTTGGCTTCAACTCACTGTGCTTGTCAAAAATTGATTAATTGAAAGATTGACTAAAAAATTTGTGAATATTCTGTGATAAACGCTGCGTTGCTTCAAAAACATGTTAGTACTGTCGTTAATGACGCAAAGTATGTAGCATAAAAAATTATGTTTAATCCGCCCTTCTCCTGTTTCAGGTTGAAACAAGCGATCCAAACTCAGCGATCACAAATATCATCAATGAGCTGCTGGCATTGGAGCAGAAAATCGATTATCTCAGATTGTCAGCCATGGAGCCTCACTCATCTGCTTTCTTTTCAATGTCAGAGCCAAGACTGCTCGAAGATGACGCCTGGTTGAGCAAGCATTCAGCGGTAAGCTTGCTGTTATTACACCGCCATTGGTCATAATTCGTCACTCTTGCATTCGATTTCGTCAAACTAGCGGTCTTAGTAAATGCAGTAATGACAAAATGGAATGCAACAGTGACGAATTGTGATGAAAGATGATGTATTGTATTTACGGTTCTCTCATGGGTTTATATAGTGTGAACGTATTTATAATTTAGCCAATTCACATTTGTTCTACGCTGAGGCCGTGCATGCCAGAAAATAAGCACTACTGGATTCTCAGGGATTTGACACTAATGATTGAATGGGTGAAATGCCAACCGGTTGTGCAGAATTTGCTTCTCAGTGATAAGGTACGTATGCTTTTGCATTGTCTATATTTCCTTAATTACAAGCTGTAATATGATGAAACATTAGTCGTAAAACTCGGCCAGAATTCATGGATTTTCCATTTTTTGACATTATGCCAGCAAAAGTGTGCACTTAACAGATTACTCTGAAATTATAATCTCAATGGCTAAGAGCAGTGCTCGATAAACTTTCTCACTGAAACAGTCAATCGTCGAACAACAATAGGTTGCCTAGGGGTTCGGATCTTGGCGTGAGTTGATTATTAGCAAGCGTTTATTAGAACCCCAAGAGATGAGCCTACACGGGGTCAGTGGGCCAGTTTTACAAGCTTATCATATTTTATAGTCTCATTTTTATCCTTTGGTTAGACGGCCAGAAAACAGTGGGCTAAATCATTGACAACCGAATATATTTGTTAATGAATAATATGGACCGTTAGACGCAATAAGTTACAAAACTACAGAATAACTGAAGATTGTTTCAGATGGCAATAGTGAAGACGTTTGCGCCGATATATCCCTTGCTCCAACTAGCGTTCTATTCTCGAAACGACGTGCCTGACTGTCTTGTCTACCCCGATGGAACGTGCCTTGAACGAGAAAGCGATGACGGCAGTTTTGAGTATGTTTATTTTGCGAGTCTTCAGCATATATTCGAGTAGTTTTTGGCATCTGTGTTTATTAGGCGCCCTTTATGATCAAACAGAGTTCTTCTATTAATTTGTGCCCTCCAATAGACGTAATTTCTTAATGAGTTACAGAGGGCCGCTGGGAATACCGTAGCACGCTTAGTATCGTATACTACATTGAGCACATTCGCTGTGGCGTTCATCCTGTTGGCCTTTTATTGCTACAGAACCAACACCTCATTTTCTTGTTATTGATTGAGAAATTCTGACGATTTACGTGTATCCAATCGTAATAGATTATTAGTCATTTGACCGTCAGCAGATTATTTCGTTGCTTTTCATCTGATATAGCTGCGACCTATAATATTAATATGTGATGATATAAAGTGAAACATTTTCAGTAAGAATAGTCAACCAATCAATTCGATGCTGCTTGATGGCATTCACCAAAGAATACGGCAGCTTAATTTGGATCTTCGCGATTTTCTACTGTACAAATTAATGCTTTTGTTCAATCCTGGTAAGTGAATGTTGTTTCCCATATCGACTTTACCGCCACGCTCGCTAATTTTAACACTAGCGTAATACTCTTTTCGTCAAAGCCACTGACTGAGAAAGATATCAGGGTCATGTGATTAATTTGTGTGAATTCCTTCTGTATTAACAGCAAATGCACAAATAGGAAAAATATTGTGTTTTAGTTTGATAGTTTGTTTGACATTTATCAATGAAAGTTGTGTTTAAAATACCGCGATATCGTTGTAATGGGTGCGCACACAGTAATTGAGATGTGTCAAATGATCCAATAAGTACTCAGCGCTGCTCATTTTAGTCAATCTTCACTCTTGAAAAGTTTTGATAATATTAACATACGTTTATACCGATATAAACATGTTATACTGTATTCGAACATTGATAATTCCGAATTGTAGACGCCGATGGTCTGTCACAGAACGGCAAAAATGTGATCACGAATGAGCGACAAGCTTTGCTCGCTTATTTATACCAGCATATTCGGTCGGTTCATGGAGAACGCAGTACAGAACTTTTTGGGACTCTCCTTATGATGACTGCGACGCTTAATGTAAGTGGCAATATTTTTTACACCGCCATTCATCATAATTCATCACTATTATATTATATTTCGGGAGACCTGAATTCTGTTTCGCAATCTCAGTATTCAATTAGTACGCTAGTGTGAAGAAATAGAATGCAAGAGTGACGAAGGATGATAGAGGGTAGTGTAAATTGTCTCTAAGGCAGCTCAGTGCTCAAACTCTAAATTGTCAACCTTCTAAATTTACTGATGATATTCATGAAACTACTGTCCATTCTTTCTCTTCGCTTCTCTCAACTACCCTATCAAGCTCATTTCTCAGTACTGTAAAGTTCAATATTGTTACAACACCAGAGCTTGATCGTTATTGACTCGTTCTCTTGGGTTGCAGAGAATCGCCAGTTTTCAAAAGCGTGACTTTGAAGTGCAGCGTATTTTTGAATCGACTACTCGTGACGACCTCATCAAGCAACTCATTATGGGTGGAATGTGAAAATTAGTCTACATTCTAATCTTTCGTGCTTTGACAGAATATTCTTGGGGAAGTTATTTATATCTGTGAATTTAAGATGTGTAAGTACAAGGAGACGTATCTGATGTTGTATAGTAGCTCGACATGTGATGCAAAATAATAATTGAAATAATATGGAACCGTCTATTCTGCATTAATCATATTTTAGTGTAAGTAAAAGTAAGTCGCTAGCGAAATACAAAAGAGAACTCCGGCGTGAAATCGCTTACATCCTACTTTGATTGCTAAGTCCATATAAGGGCATCTCTTCTGAATACCAGCCTCCAGAAGCAGGCAGCGCTGAGATATTCCAGTTTTTTTCTTCAGTTTCGCCCATCACACAGAGAAGAAAGACAGCGCAAATGCGCGCAGATTGTTGGTTATGTTCGCGAATAACAGATACACGGTCGATTGTTAGACAAATGACTGCTAATACGGAAACAAATGGACCAAACAGCCACGCGCGCTGTCGGCTGGAAAGGAAATTTGACGCGCACATATGGTAATATTCAAAAGTGAGACTGTATTGGGGATGGGAAATGTCATGTTCCGGAAGCATTCAAATTTCTGTCCCTGTTCAAAATGCTTGTCAAGACAAGCGGTCAATGACACGCTCATTTGGATGCGTCCTTACCATGCATGGGTTGTCCTGTGAACAGAACGTTTAGTTTGTATTCATACTTTTTGGATTATAGTTATTTCATAGGCATCATTCAGCAAAGGATAGTGCTTCGAGCTGGTTTGACAAAAAAGTCTTGTTAAAATCAGGCTGAATAGTTATAAAGAATCGATAAAGAGATTTCAAGATGGAGAGGATGATAATTTATTCCGATAGTTTGCTTCTTCTTCTCTCTATGCGGTTGTAGAAAAACTTGCTTTTCGAAAAAGAACAAATTTGCAATGATTTAAACTAACCTTCCGTGTACTCTGTTAGCTGTTGAGGGCTATGAATTGAAGATTGAGTCTCACTGTTCTGTCTTCTCATTTTTCTTATCGTCCGTACACCTATTATGATCAGTATCGAAAAACTTGTATAGTAACAACTCTTTGGGGCATGTATTTATATACCCAAGCCTATGCATATGTTTGTGTAATTAAGACACAGACAAAAATAGTGCAGATATGCTCGTCCGGCCTCCAAATTCAACCCTATCAATACAATTAGTACACTACTTCATTTCTTTTACGGAGTGGTACGTATGACTTGATCTGAAATATATTCTAATAGATTTCTTTTACAAACGATTTATTGCAGTACTCTATAATAATTCATGCCCCTTGATGTATTCGAACTGAATTGCGAGCCGTGCTAAAAAGACTGATCTTGGATACTGTAAGAAGCACTCGAGGAGAACATATGCGAAAGAGTAACACGATATTCTTAGGAGGAAAGAGCAAATGCAAAGGTTACTGCATCCAAAAGAGAAGGAACAGCTGTCTTTATCTCAGTCTTCCGCTCTATCAACTATTGTAAACGCCACTGCCGTAATTATCAATCCGGCTGGTGCGACTGGTTGGTTGTGACGTAAAAGGAGAAATTCGGCGATCGTACGTCGCAGTCGTCACTTTGCTTCCCTTTTAGCTACAAAACTGAAGCAATCGTCTCGCTTGTTAAACTTTTAGCAAGCTTGTCCGAAATCAGCACTTATTTCTGTCTATTTTCGTATTTTCTCAGATCGACCAAATTTCACCCCTTGTTCCAAGACCCAATTTATCCTTGCCATGCTAATGACATGACGGATATATATTTAACAAGCTCATTGAGTGCTTTGAGGAAACAAAGTGAATGAGACAAAGACTAATCTTGTATAATTAACCCACAAAAATAATCTACCTACTCTCTCTCTTCCTCCAAAATAAAATAATTATAGCGACAGCTGTTCACTCCCTGAAAACAGGCTAATTATGACCGCTCCTTTGATCCATCCATCGCGATTCCGATAACAGTAGTGAGTAAGTTTAGCTCCACCATATCTCTCTCGTCAGTCTGAGACAAAGATGAAATACTCCTTTGTCAGTATTGCATAGAATTCACAACTTAAACACCAATATCAGCAGAATATGAAGCAAATCCAAAATATTGTATGGTCACTATGAGATCTGCAAATCAATTTGTCAAATTATTCAGTTTCGAACAAATAATATCAAACTCTTCAGTTTAGTGATGGCGATGACATCTGCATGAACAAATGAACCTTGCAGCAATGCAAATTGAGTAAATTTCTGGCAAAGTATTGCATTGTATGCGGATGCACGGACATGAGTAGCGCGCATGTATCATCATTGAGCAACTTAAAGTTGGCATTAAAACATACGATAATTAGGATAATCCGGCCTTCTAGAAGAAAACATTCTTTGGTTAGTCAATCTTCCGCAAAGCGCTTACTGACAACAAATTATGAGTAGATAATAGCAGATTTTGCGGTTGTTATCGAGAATCGTTGCTTTGGAGATGAATCTTGCTCTCGAACAAACACGTATACGCGCGACTACGAAAATAAAGCCTCTGATATTAGTTATTGATTGAAGACGAGATTTACTTAATTACTGTTGTTGCGAAGTACTGCAAGGAAATGCTAAATCGCTGTGTTTTCGCAGATGTTAACAAATTGCTCGCAATCTGACTTACATGTATACTTAAATTCGACAGCATTTCAGGAAGGGCATGAGCGACTTAATGGCCTGTGTTTATGAGCTTCTTGTCTCTCTATTTATGTCCGAGTAATCAACAATAGAATCGCGTAATATCGGCTTGTCGAAAGCTACTCATATACTCTTTTACACTGCAGTTTCCGATTGCGTGAACTGGCCAGACTTTAGGTGTAAGACATGACATGAAAGCTGGCTGAAGATTGTTAAGCAAATATATCTCTTTCACAGAGGATATGTCATGAAAGTATGAATGGCAGATAGATTTAATCAAATATACCAATATATAATCGATCTTCATTCTTTTGTTCAGCTTCATTCATTGTTTCTTTACATTAAAAATTTTCACTTCCGTTCTAGCGCGGTGAACTGCCTCTGTTCATCCATGGGGACACAGACAGCGTAGGTACACAATTGAAATGTCATCTTAATGAGATTTTCTATTCAATTGTAAATGAATGCGAAGCGGAGGGAAGTTCGTATCTTGTGGGGATGATTAATAGTCCTTACACGATGTAATCCGCATCGTTTGTATCGAGAAAGTTTTATCCTGTGAACGTGACGATGCGATCCTTTGTGTCTTGAGTCTAAGTCGAGGCAGTTTGCGTCAAAGAATTCGTGACGCAAATAGTGAGTTTATTACTTTGACAGTTATTCGCAGCGCTTTTTATCAACTGACAAGCTTGAATATCGCAAACATTCTGTAAACTGATATTTGCGAGCTATTTCGCCTAATTCGGTACTCTGTGTCATTTTTGAATAAACTGAAGAATGAATCTGACAGCTTTATGTGCGACTGCTGCGTACTTGGCGGACAACACCTTTTTGCGCGCCATTTTGATTGTGCGAATACTAATTACACTCTTTGGAATCGTTCTGTTCATCATCCTTTTCCGTTTTCAAGGTAGACACTTGGCGATTCACAGAAATGCGCAAGTGCTCTTGATTAGCCATCATGTTTGGGTATTGGTACAATGTGTTACAAGTACAAGTATAAATTCGTACGATTTGAATCGATATTCGAAAATTTATTCGAATTCCTGCGATTACCTGATACCTTCGACTTTATCAGCGCCGTTTCGCGGAACTTTCTCAGTTGCTTACTATGGCAATGTATGGGCCCTGCTGGCGATGACGTTGGAAAGAGCGGTTGCCACTTACAATTTTAAGACGTATGAACGAGTCGGCATGAACTGCTGGGGCATCTTTCTCGTTGCAGCGCAGGTAGATTTATTTTTAAAATTCTCTGCTTTATTCAATATAATTTATTTAAATGGCGCTTCATTTGATGAAATTTTCATTCGAACATTCTCTCAACTTCCATCGAGCATTAAACAATGAATCGAGTTTTTAAATAAATGTAATTCTTTAATCGTGTATTGAAGAAAAGGTAAAAAATGTGCAGTGTAAAATTAAGGAAATATTTTCTGGCGTGACGGCAAAACAAAAATTGAAGAGTGAACAGGCTGTGCTGCAGTCAGAGAAGATCCCAGAGGAGTAGATTAGCTACCCCAAGCCAAGTTGTCACTGCTCCCCTTAGGACTCGTGGGTATAAAAATGATTTGCAGTGAAGTCAACGGCCTTATTCAGATAAGCATTGGGTGTAATGCGGGTATATGCCCGTTGGTGAGGAGCAAGTGTCTCCCTAGAATTCGGTTAATGCCGACGTGATGTCAGGGTATTCAACCGAATTACTATGAATTTTCAGTGGTTCCTTCCCGTATCGTCTGTTTGTTTCATTGTACTGAACGCTGATTGGTCAGAAATGAAGGTGCCGGTAACAATGACGTCGGCAAGGACGACGGCAATTATTTCAAATATGAACACAAGCATGGCGATAGTTGAATTGGTCTCCTTGGGAATACTGTTCGGCTTATTGCGCTACAACGCGAAGAAAAGGAAGGAGCTACAGGAGGCCTCTCTGACAGAAAAGTACCAGGTCGATGAAAATCTTCGGTCGATTCGTCTTATGATTCCCATGGTAATTACTCACTTCTGCTGCTTCATGCCATCATTAGTTGCCTTCCCTCTGTATTACGCTATCGATCCCTCTGCCGATCCGCGGCAATATGCCATCTTTCTCGAAGCATTTGGGACGACAATCCTCTACAGTGTTCTTCTACCGATCGTCCTATTTTGGCGACACAAAATCTTGCGAGAAACACTGCGCAAATCGATGGGAATATTTGATCACATTGAACCGGAAGTGCTTAGAGCAGACGGGCGAACCCGTGAGCAAATGCGCCATTTTCAGTTGCTGAGCTCGGTTTGGGAGCGTGAAATAGCCCCGAAAGGCATTGAAGCGAAAGGCGGTGCCATAAAACTTGCACAGATAAAGAAAAATTAATTAAAAAAAATATACATTCTGCATTAATTGAAGCACTTTTTCGGATTTTGCCGAATTAACCATTCGTAGAGCTGTATGAAATACTGATAGTTTTATATTATTATCCACAAACTTAAATGCACGTTGGTTTATTACAAAGCTTTTTCATTAGCGCTCGAAAAATGACACTGTATGTCCTTGTTGTTGCATATGTTAATCAAAGAAAACGCGTAATAAAATGATTACCAGTCGATGAATCTTCGATGTTCCGAAACATGACTACATGATTCGTTCAAATCGTTCAAGTCGTATAGTTTGAATCTGTACATGTTTCAATTTATCTCTCTCATTCTTTGAAATGTTGTGTCACTACAAATGAAGACATTCACTATAGCGCTGTCGCATGGCTCACAGTAAAATATTATCATGATACAGATAGGCATATGAACATTTAAAGCAATTTCCCTCTACACTATCGACAATACATAACTATCATCGGGTGAACAAGGAAAAAAGAAGGTCCGCTGTCTCGCCCAAACAGCTAAATTCGATTTTTTATTCGTTTAAACGCAGCCTGTTCAGTATAGGAAAAATAGCGCTTTCATACTTCTTTCATCATCTGACATATGAGTTTTGCACTTTTTGTGTCAACAGCCTCTGGAAATGTAAAAGCATCGATGCTATAATTAAATCGGGTTTTTCTACGGCAACTAGGATAGTGCGGGGGCGACTCAAAGCTTAAATCCAAGATATAAAATTAACAGGAAATGAAGTTCTAAGAAGGGTTATGTCGAACGAAATTGAATGAAAGTATTTAAAGAAACTGATATGAGAAAGAAAACTTTTGATTTACAAAATACTGTGCAAACAATAGCGCTAACTTTAAGTAATAGCGAGAAGCCGGTGCTCAGGGGAGGGACAAACATCCGCTTTGGACCTATATAACAGAAACAAAGGGACGGTCAAAGAAGATCCATTGCGATCAGAATTATTATAGCTCTTACAGCAGCGCGTGCATCTCTTGATTTACAATATGGCCATAGCAGTAATTTCAGTTCCCAGAAGCCGCCTGTTAATCAATATTTTTCGGAAGCGGTATTAATGAAAGTTCTCTGGCATATAAAATGCTCATTTGCTCGTTCTTTTGAAACATTTCAATTTTTCGATAAAAAGCACGAAAAATGCTGTGATTGCATTGCGCGGTCATTATCAGAGGGCTTCATTGGCGTCAAAGAGCAAGCATATGAAGATGATTTTGCTGGCGTATTCACTGATTGTTATTTATGAATTTAATTCATTACAATAAAGAAATAAAAAACGTCCACTATACGCTTACAGCTATGCATTCATACAATGGTGAATGCATAGAAATGTCCTTATCCATGAGCAGGTTTAAACTATGACGTCATTAACGTCTGAGCATACGACACGACATCGCATATTTTAAAGTGTCACTGACGTCTGTATCTGTGTTTGAAATTCGGTGTAACAACTAACATTGCCCCCACCAGTTCAGTAATAAGTTCATTTGAACAAGTAACTCTACTTCCCTGTCACCACAACTTTACGCCGTTTACTTGACGAAAAATTTCGAGTCAATCTTTGTTTCACATCACCCACAAAAGTAATTGTGCATCTCGCAGAAATTAGCCATTTTATCTTTGCGCGCCGCGCCGCAGAGATGCGACCTACATTCGCGGAGGGTCGCTCGGCAGTCGGTCGTCGGTAGGCGATATGATGACTGCACGGGCGCCAAAGTTGCTCGGCGGCCGCCCCAGTCCGTTGTTCGCCTTTATTGTCGATTCTTCGCATGGTGTCGCCTCACTCGATTTGCTCCTACACGCGCCTTAGTGACTCTTCTCGAAAGAATTATGCGCTGTGAGTTTGTTCATTTTGTCTTTGCAACAATAGTTTTTCCGTAAATTTTGTGGTGTCTAGAATGATAACTTTGGGCAGGTAGCTGGCCGCAGATTATTTCGAAAGATTATTGTAACTATAAAATAGCACATCAATTATACTGAAAGCGCGATTATTGATGTGTTTCAATTGATTTCCGTTACTTTTCCTATTGCGATCAGCTTTCGCGCTTGCGGTTCCACAATCACCCAATTTTACATTGGATGTTTTCATAGATGGCTTTGTCATGGGTATTGCATATTTTGACGGGTGGGGCTGAAAGAGATGCAGTTTGCTCGCCCACTGTTGATGGTTCCAGCTCAGACGTTGGAATCCTTACCATTGCAAAATTTTATTCCTGCAATCGCAGCGATATCCCCCAGGTTTTGTTCTCTCGGTGGCAAAACGATTGAATTCAGATTTACATATCAGACGCGAAACCAAAATATCCTAACTTTGCGCCTTATCGTAAAGGGGAGGGGTGAAAATGTCTAACCACGACGAAATGGTTGTACATACGTACATAAAAAGATTTCAGACACAACGAGCATCGCTTACTTGTTTTTCGTGGGAATCTTCGGCAGCTTTTTCATCTTTCAGTTGCTGCGATTTCACATGCAGACACGACCGTCTCTGCCGGAGAAATACGTATCAGATTATTCACAGCCAAATCGATTATTCTCTGGAGGCGTGGAAAAGATTGTGAAAGTGCAAGTATTTCCTCAAGGAGGTAAAGTCTAGGTTATAATTTGTAGATTGGACTAATGTTTAATGGATACGAAAATTTTTGCAGTGGAGCGTCATTTAAAAGCAACTGAATTAATGTTGTATGAGTAGAAATATAATATTCGCTGTATATTTTTACGTATTAATCACTGAATGCATCAATATAAAATTTGCTGCATTCACAACGCGCAGTCCGACCAGCGTTGAAAGCTTGTTACGAACCACTTTTTTAAATTTCACCTGGATGCAGCCTCTGACGTTTACTCTCAAACAAACAGTTACTCCGTCTAAACGATGCAAAATTTTACGTTGAAATCTCTCCACTAAAATCTAAGAGGCTAATGTTTCTCTTTCTTACGTTTTGTCTGACAGAGAACTGGCTAAAGTTAGACAATTTTCAGGTGGAGAAGTCAAGTGGAATCAGCCGTGGACGATCCCCAATCGTTTAGTTTACGAAACGTCATCAAGATTTGTGAACACCTCTAACACTAGTCAGAAATATTTGGTCAGTAGTTTAATGCTTACAATTTAGTAATATATATGGCGAAAAGTTGATGCGTTCGTATTAATAAGTGAGCTATATTTAAAAAATGACGATACAATGATGTACTAGTTTTTCAAACAGCTATAAGCAATGGTTCAGAGTTCATATGGGCATATTTTTAACGGAGCGCCCTACAATCACGCCTCCTTTCTCTGCGCCTCCCCCTTTCTATTCTTATCAGTGCAGGACTTCAGTGGCTCGTCGTCATCCTCTTGTTCGTGAAATCCACCCAAGCGTGTCGATGTAGCTGCTGCTAATGCCTGACTTAGTACTATGTTAAAACATTCTGCTTTAGCGTTTGAATTGTTTCCCGCCAATATTCTCACTGATTTTAGGTCAGCAACTTTACCTTCAGTCCAGGCCTGGGCAACATGATGTTCCAGTACGCGAG
>NIUQ01000362.1:0-70806 GCA_002796945.1 Plectus sambesii
GAATCAAAAAGAATGATAAAAGTCATCATTTACTTCGAAATCGGTGCTGCCATCATCCTTACAATTTTCTTCGATCATTTTTGCGCTGATATCTTCTTTTACCGCCTCAACCTAAACGGTTTCATATTCGCTTTCTTCTGTAACAGTGGTAGCAGGCAAAAAAATCAGTCGGTAAAAGTTGCAGGAATATATTTCGAAATAAATAAACGGTTAGAAGGCTATGATCACAAATGGTCGAAGCATCCTCATTTCCTGCCTAATTTTTGCCGGAAATTGATACTTAAATATTTATATTTAGAGTTTTACAATTATGATAATATAGGAATTGCAAAATTTGAACACTGTAAGAACGGTGGAGCTTGTTGCGCCCAAGGCCTAAATATCGCTGTAACAGCTACTAATAATTCAGATCATGTCGTTTCAAATGTAAAGGAAATTTTAGTTTTAACTAATAAATCTGCAAATTTTCAATATCATGTAATAATAAGTGATCAATAATGTCTATTTGGGTCGTATTCGAGTATGCGAGCAAAAGCTGATGCGACAGCCAATTCGACAGGTTTGACGGTGCTGGCATTAACATCCTTAACAGAATTCATACTTATCTGTCCAAAGTTTTTCATTCCACCGAACAATTTTGAAAAGGGTGGGTTATCAAAAGCATACGGCTTGGTTGAAAACAGAGTCAAATCTACGCCAAAGGTTTTCGCTTTTTCGCATTCTTTGTCAAATTTTTATCAAAAGGCATTCCATTTTGCGCGTTTATAATTATTATACCAATCGATGCGTGACGGATTCTTTATTAATACCCGTATTTGTGTCTAGCCGCCAACTATGAAATATAGTTTCTTATTATTATTCATGGTGACGCGCGCGAAAATATTTAATTTACCGCGTCCTGCAGCGCGTTTGCCGATAAGCAGATAACGGTATTTACGGCAAAGCCGCCAGCGATCCAAAAAGTTGTCATGATGCGAAAGCGTCTGTCAACTTCGTCCAGTAGTATAATATATATGAACAAAGCTGCGGTTATAGCTGATCCCGAAAAGATCGCGAAGACAAAATAGGATACCATACTGTTTAAATATTTGAGACAAATCAGCAATCGAGAATATGTTAGCGTGACTGCTTTTAGAGCGGAATGGTTGTCACATGATAGATCGCATTGTTGAATATGTTTATTTATGTGAAGGAACTCTTGCTTTAAGCACTCGCAGCAAGTCCAGTAAATGAGTGGCATGATACAGAGTGCGACCGCGTCCAAGACAATTAAAAACGAAGCAATTAGGTGGAGTAACCAGTCGTTGCCAAATAGGTTGGCGATTTCCACAATGACCGGCCAGGTGCTACTGAACAAGCCGAATGCTAAGAGCGGATAAAACGCTGAGACTGACGCAAAGACGACGCAAAGAATTGCTAACATTGCAAGGAACTTCCAGCGAATTCCGCTGAAACCTATTTCGATTCCTCTCTGATTGGTCGCGCTCCAAAGCAGCTGATCAAATTTCTGCAGTTTCTGCTTGTACCCAATCCAGGTAACGACCGCTACACAATCAAATGCCAAATAGAACCAAAACCATATTGCAAATACGATGGTAGAGTCGACTGACCAATTATTTATTATTTTGAAGAGAGAGGGAATAGCTTTGGCAATCATAATGAACAAATTGAGACCGGAGACGCAGCCGATTACGGAAATGCTCCACATGTTCGAGACATGACAGACAGCTTTCGTGTGAAATGGATAGTAGCCGAATATTCGCAGTATTATAATTACAGGCTGCAACAGTCGCATAAATGGTGACATTTTAAGCTCTAGAATAAATGTACGTAATAGTGCAGTGAGAGAGAGATGAGAATCGTTATGCGCTGACACTTTTCGACGCGAAAGCTCGGGATTCGAGGCGTGTCAATTTGAAAATAGATTGCACTATATTGAAACATGTAGTCAACTGTGATGACAGCGCGATAAGTGCAATTACGCATGATTTGTCATTAGCTAATGGAATGCGGAAGCGTCGGTACAGAAAGTAGTGTGCGCTGGGTGAGAAAAAATAACAGTTGTTCAGCTTCTTTAGATACGAGCATTGTACATCATTATGAAAAATGATTCAATCTACTGGACAGCATATGCTTCTAAAATTTAAACTGTGCTCTTTCATCGCATATTCTGTGAGTCTTGTCTTTCTGCAATGGAGGTAACCAACGCCCTAACAGAGTCGCCGATGAGATTACTATCTGGTTTTAAACTTCGTTACATGATAACTCGTCCCTATCGCGTTACCGACCACCTACAGTGAAATTCACTTATAACGGTAATTGCGGGACCGGCCAAAATTACCGGTATAAGCGAAATACCGGTATAACCGAATTTCGCTTATACCGGTATTTTGACCATTTTACACGAAAATACCGGTATAAGCGAAATTTTCTCATTGTTGTCGAAATATTGGTACAAAAAGAATAGTCTCCTTTAGCGTTATTAGACGTCAGGAAGCGTAGCTAACATGCGTGTTAGTTAGTGAAGTCAGATTATCAATACTGAAGCACTGTTTTCAGCATATATATGTCACTTGAATCGATCATAATTAACCCATTTTCTGATGACAGGTCTGCCGATTCTATTACCGGTATAAGCGAACTTAGTTGTATGGGAAGATATGCTTTGGGACCGGAAAAAATTACCGGTATAAGCGAAATACCGGTATAAGCGAAACCGGTATAAGCGAAATTCGCCATGTACAAAACATAGGCCGAAAATTCGGGACCGGCCAAAATTACCGGTATAAGCGAAATACCGGTATAAGCGAAACCGCTATAAGTGAATTCCACTGTACGCGCTGGATTTTCCGCAATTTTTTTATCACAGTAGATGTAATATTGAAAAGTTGAAGTGATTAAAGTTACCATACACTTGCATAATAAATCGTTATGTTCAGATGACCGTTGAACTTTTCCCCGTCTTATATACAGAACAGTCTGCTCAATGATTAAGTCGAATTTGGGCCGAGGAAGCTGGCTGATCCCACGCTGTCATCCATTCTTCGATGGAATTTAATTACAAGAGCAGAGGGTATTAGCAGTTGACTTTAGCGCTAGTGATTGAATAATGAACGTGAGCGCTCTCTAAGACGATTACGTATTGAATAATTTCAATCAGTTTTCTCATATTTCATCATCTTTGTAGAGTAAAGAAAACAGTAGATTTGACTGCGCTTTGAGCGCGGTCTCTTTCAGTGTATCAATATGTCGTGCAACTTGACAGAGTCCCACCCAATTCTTGGTTCGCTCTACATTGCACATGGTAGCATCTATCTCATTTTGTATTTTCCTTGCTTATTCATCATGATAAAGAAGCGACTCTACGCCATGCCATGCTATAAAATTATGATAGCCATGGGAGTGGTGGATGTGCTTAACCTGTGTTCAAACGCTCTATTGGCCGGCTACTATTCGATCATTGGACGGAACTATTGTGAGAATGATAAAGTCATGCCAATCATTGGTGCAGTAGCCTTGGGTAATTGTTATTTTATAAATAGTAACGTTGTATATAAACAAGATAGATCCGTTGGAGTGCTTGTCAGCAGGAACACTGGCTTCCTCAAGGTCATTCTGCAAAGAATCTGAAGCATTTCTTCATCTTAAACTAAGCAAGAAAACAAAGCTAGCTCAATGAATGTAATTGGTAATAATGGTTTGCAGCCATATTGCCAGCTCCAACATCCGATTCACTCGTAATATTTGCTGATTTCTCTGCGCAGTCATGAATTTTATTTTCATCATTGTCTTGAAAGAGAATAACGTATATTCTTTAGGGATGTGGGGAGCCTACTGCGCCTTCTGCATTTTGTTGGCCTGTAATCGCTCTATCGATCTCTGCTCGTCGCAATTATCAGCTAAACTCTTCGATGGAAAGCGACTATTTCTATGGTTCCTCTTTCCAATTCTTTACGGAGCGTTCTTTGCTTCGCCGTTGCAGCCAAAGGTCGGATATAGCGCAGATTTTGGGGTATGGTTCATTATGGGTAACAGTATCGTTCACTCAATCAACAACTTTCTCACCTGCACTTTGCTGTTTACGATCTACATTTGGCTAATTTATTTGCTGTGGAAGAACACGAGAACGAACAGTTCACATGGCGTGTCCAACTTGCAAAAACAGGTTAGAATTTTTAATTCTGATTGTTAGGAACGTCTAATTCTAGTTCAACTTTAGTATGCTTATAAAAATAATACGTGTTTTTGCTCACAAGCACAGCGGGAAAGGTAGTGTGAGTATGCGCGATCTGTCCTTTCTATGCGCGAATAAGAGAGTGGCGTTAACGAGGACAATACGCAGACAGTCTGGAACTAATCTTGTGAAGCAGTGTTAATATACACTGTGGAAATCTAATCGCATTTCTGCATTTTCATAACTCATTTGTTAAAAAAAACGTGTGTTATAATGTTAAATATGTCTTGACTATGCAGAAATTAAGTTAAATTTACACCAATTTTATGCAACTGGCTCTGCGCGCCCCCGTTCTTCCGCGATCGATCAGCGACAGATTGAACAGTTCAAGATTTCTTTTCTGCAGTATTAACAGGCAGGACTATACATGAAATATCTCTATCCGGTAGATCGAGATAGCGTTTCTAATAAGAACCCTATTTCTACTACAAATCAGTTCTCATGAACAACGTTTTCAGGTCATTGTGCAGTGCTTTTTCATATGTTCACTGACTATGGCTGCTTGCATTTCATACATCGTCATTCAAGTCGCATCAGTACCTCCCGAATTCTACAAATTAAGCCAATTTTCTTGGCAGGCTTGTCATGGTAAAAATTGCACATCTGCCTGACAAAATTTGATTCTCTAACATAATTTTAGGAGGAAATGCGATAATCTATTTGACGCTCAATAGAACTATACGAAAGACCGTTGGCCGCTTCTTTCGTTCTTACAGAATCCCCAGCGTCACCGTCAGTGATGTTCCTCAAGTGCCACAGCTCCAAAATTATCTGCATAGACCATAAAAAGGAACGAATAGAGATGGGCGTGGAGGGGATGCAGGGGGAGTGCATTCTCAGAGGGGTGTGTACCATTTTCGTTTTAATAAGGCCAATTTCCGAATCGAAGACGATATTTTCATATTGATTTGACATGAAAAATATCTTCTTTGAATAGGAAGGGGCCTTAATAAGGTGAAAATGGTATATAATCTGAACACCCCAGGACTGAGTGTCCCGTTCGAGTGAGTCCCTCCATGGTGAAGAAGGCGAGCTCAACAGGCTCGGCAGATTGGTGTGATATCAGCATTCCTCTCCGGACGAATTTAAAGGTCAGCTAATATCAAGATACGATGGTCTGAGATGGATTAAGGAAAATTTCGAATGTTTGAAGAAGCTCATTTCTAATTGATCGTGATTAACTCATATCCACTGTTCATAATAGATCACTAAAGTTGATTCGCGGCATCTGATCTCTTGGCCGCTTTGGTACCTCCCGCTTCTCTTTCACTATTCGTCGTGCTCAACTCAGTCGTCCATTTTGCCGGTCTATTGATGGCTAGCTCCTGTCATCGATTTACCCATTGTGCGCTAATCCACTACAGTGTTTCGGGTTCACGCGTTCCATAATAAACCCATTTCATTAATTAGTTAAACCGCAACATGCTCGCATTGAGAACAAACCTACGCATACGCTTGCTCACTACATTCAATATCAATAACAAGTCTGACACGGGGGTCAACAAAACTTCGCCATTAAGCGGTCGCTTTTTAGATTATTGTGGCTCAGTTTTATGCAAATAGAGCAGCATCAATGTACCGCAGTTTATTTCGAGATTCAAATTACATTGACGCACACCTAGATACCATCGCGCTGCTTTCAAACGCTAAAAATGTGCTGTTCTGTATAACGAGCAAACTTTCGAAAGAAAAGTTGAGCAAAGACAATGGAATTCAAAAATGTCTAGTAAGGCATTCATATTCTCTGGGTATCCACTAAGTTGGAACTAAATGTCCTCAGGCATCCGGCTTGTATCCTTGCGGATGCCTCCCAATGCTCACATCTGATCACTAAGAGCACTTGGCTGTCTGATGTAGATTTTGTGTTATTTAATGCAATTTAATGTATTATTTGATGCGATCCGAACGAACTTTGCCACTTTGATATATTCAAATTGAATTTATGACCTTGGTGTCTTTCTTTCTAAGGAAGACAAATAAAACTGAGCCAAATATACATTTAGTGGGCAACAGATCCATTGGATTGCTGATATCGGTACGCGGAAGAAAATCGCGAAATGTTCGAGAAACTCGTTTCTATTAATATCTTTAAGTACACATAAGTCGGATTTGGATTGATTGCGGCAATGTCAACGACGCAATTTAAGCAGCTCAACGGCTCACCACATTGAACTTCACAGTCTACTTTGTATCACATCACTGAGTGCGCACGTTGAATTAAGAGAAAAACATCAAAACTTAGTTATAGTTTATAAATAACATAATAAGCTTTCATTCATTCAAACTTCCCCATCAATGCCAGAAACATCCATAAAGAGCTTTTCGTCAAAAGACTTTATAGTCAAGATATTACGTCATTTGGAAAATACGACCACGTCATCCTGCGATCATTTGAATCACGCATTGCGCTTTAATTTTGCGCGAATGACGTTAAGTCATAGCATTGATCGTGATATTCTAGATTTTTATGATGGACTCCGATGTGGAGAATACAGGAAATTGATTTTTTCCTTTCACACTTACAAGATGCTAACAAACTTTAGAAGCTGTTGGAGAAGTTTCATCATTCCGCTACAGTCAACGACATACTCTATTCCTGCAGACAAAAAAGCAAAACTAAAGTATTTAATATTGCAATTCTCATATATCGTACAACAAAGCTGCAAACGAGTCTGGGGAGAGTGTGCACACCTTCAACACCTTCCACACCCACTTGTCGTAACGTATTACTTAGTTGAGAATTATTATTGATGGCGATTTTGTGTAACAGAGAATTTTTTCCTATGATTTATGCGACTGCCTGATCGACGCAGCATTCTTTAAAGAACAATCGGTTAACTTGCGCTGATCTTAAAAATTTTGGAGTTAAAACGCACGTGATAGGCACGTACGATAAATGGGACTGGCAGATCGGGTGATCCTGAACATTTGCAAGCATCCTTTGCATCTTTTTATTCCCTACGTCACACTCTCGACGTCCTTCAGTCACGTTTGAGGCGGATCTGACTGCCGCGTGCAATGGACAGTCTCTGCCCTTCCGCCTTTGTACATCGGTGTAATCAACGTGTCTTAGCGCCTGCGATTTTTGCACTATTCCATTCACAGTTGCGCTTGAAACTCAGACGGCGATAAATCTTTTGTGAAATGACAAGAATAGTTGCAGTTGTGCTTGTAGCTTTAACTCAGTGCTTTACCGTGGGTAAGATTAATCAAATAGTTAAATATCATATGATAAATTGATAATTGCTGAACTGGGTTACTTATTAAAAATCAATGAAACGACAATCGTTTGCTTCTTTTCAGGCAGCTGTTCTATTTGCAATCATTCCAAACTGACAAAATCTCAGCAATATTTCGTTTTGAACACGCACAACAGTTATCGATCAAACTTGGCAAATGGCGGAGAAAGAGATCCTGCTGGCGGCTTTCTTCCATCGGCGAAGAACATGTACAAGCTGGTAGATTTTTTGATTTGTGTAGAAGACTAACCAAACTGCCAACATTCCCTTGTAAAAGTCGGCAAACATACTTCGTTTCTAGGAAAAGTATTATATGACCATTTGAAATCTTTTCCTCGCTGCAACCATCTGCGCCTCTTCTGGCAGAATATTTAAATTATTTTCTTGTGTCTGTAAAAGTGAACCGGTAGCGCATAAATCATATGTTATAGTCAGTGCATTCATTTTCTGACAGCTTCATCTTGCAGAAATGGGACTGCACACTTGAGATGTCGGCTCAAAAGTGGGCCGATCAGTGTATATTCGATCATTCACAAAAAGCAAACACGGGCGAGAACTTGGCCAGGTATTCGACTAATGGCGGAAGTATGCCGTCAACTGAAAGTTTACTTGATATCGCTATGACTGGTTGGTGGAACGAATTGAAGCAGTATGGCATGGAGCTTGCAGAAATCGATTCGTATTCTTTACGACAAGATATTTCACACTTTGCAACGGTCAGCAGAGCATAGTTATTTGTGTAATAAGCCAAATAAGCCCTGAATACGGCGAAAATCTTCATGTAAGGGACGAAGAATATTCATTTTAGGGGGTTATTTTTGAGCTAGCACCATTTTATTTTATTATCCGACTATTGAATTAAAGAGGAGTTTCTATCATCCACAGCTTTAAAGACTGCATCATATTTAGTTTTGGGCTGCGCATGACTAGCCTGCTGCAGACTATATCGAATCACTTTGCAGCAAATTTACCGCTATTGTAGTCTTTCTATGCGCGGCTAAAAATAAAATACGATACATTCCTTAGAGACAGAAGTAACTAAAGTTCCCTTGAGTTCGAAAACAGGTTAATGTTTAAAATCCGCCCTCCTTCAAATGGGCATCTCCATTATATATTACATTAGTCAGTTTGTTTGCATTTTCTAAGTTTTCAAACACAGTCTCATGCATATTAATTAACGATTGATCTCTCAAGCTCGAAGATATTAGATATGACTAGAATATTTATTTAGATGGCTTGGTCGGAAACAACTCGGGTTGGATGCGGCGTGAGCAATTGCAACGGGGGACAGTTTGCAATTATCGTCTGCCAATATTCACCACCGTAAGTGTTTAGATGTATTTATCTTTGTTGTCATGAGTGCATTGGAGTTGATCGTTTGCAATGCCTTCCTTTTCTGGGAATTTAGAGGTTGTGAAGAAATCTGCTAGATTTCCTTCGTTAATGCAGCAAAAGCAATTTTTAGCTCACTTTTCGATGAGCTCTAGGTCTGCGAGCAATTTCACGAAACTGCTGTAATCGTAATTATTGCAAACGCAATTCTGGGTAGTACGCACGTTGATCGGCTGTGAAGTTGACGCAGAGAAAACTTCGCGCTCACCTCACAATCGGCCGATCACCGCGCTTCCCACAATTTTTTGTTCGCAACAGTTGTTATTACAGTTTATGATATAGCTCACCAGCTGGCCCTGTTTATCTTGAGTTCAGTAAGATTGACCGTCCGTACTGAATTTTCTCTTTCAGTGGACTGAATGGCATGATGTATGAGCAAGGAAGACCGTGCAAGCGAAACTATGATTGCACAATGTATAAGAGATCAAGTTGCAGTGCCGTTGAAGGTCTCTGCATTAGATGAAAATCATAATGCTAGTAATCGTTCACGTGTTGTTTGATGCAACATTGACTTGCAGATAAGAGTAACACAATTATGAGGGAATGAGATAGAGAAAGAATGGCAAACTTAGGAAATGAATATTTGCAGCAATATTTTGTTTTATGTAAGATATGTGCTAAGAAGTTTTTGCATTTGTACACGTAAAACCGAGCTAAACCTACCGTCAGCTACATACAATACAACAAATACTGATATGAGCAAGCTTTTCCTACAAAACATGCGATAATTAACAGCTGTATAATTAGAGCTGTTTCTGCAGTCAGTTTTTATCTTTTCAATGACTATGATTGTCTGCATTTCGTGTATTGTCATACAAGTCGCTTCAGTACCACATACCTTTTACAAGTTCACTCAGTTTTCGTGGCAGGCTTGTCACGGTTGGCCTAACAGTATAAACGTACCTATCAATGTAACCTTTTCTCTAATTAATATCAAAAGGGTACTTTTTAAAGCCTTTATGTATTTAACAGTGAACGAAATTGTACAAAGCGCAGTTTGTCGATACTTAGAATGCAACGAAATGTGCAACGTCATTGAAAGTTCTTCTGCGACTGTCAGGGTTGCCCCTCATACTATACGGATTCAAAGTTTACAGCTTTCGTGATCATACAGCAGACCAATGTAACGATCTGTGATAGCGAAATTACATGTATCCTCAGAGTTCAATAATTACTCGAATAACTAGTTGCTTCATGTGAACGCCAAATAATTAAAAAAACTTTTATTATTGTACAACAACAAATTCAAAATTAGATATGAGTTTTATTTTTCAATTGCACAGTCAAACAAGTGAAAAAGACCATCAAAGGAAAGACGTACAAATACTGAATGCGATCATTAAATTGTCAAGGATTTTGCGCGTTAAAGAGCTCAAAAAGGAATGATTAGGATACAAATTTGCTTTCTTTTGTCATTCATTCACACATGCATACTTCTTTTTGAATCCTTTTACTTCGTCCAGCATCCAGCGATGCAATTGCAGCAATTAATGTTGCAATAGCTGTCGGATTGGCACTCCAAATTCCACCAACCAACACGTGGGCAACAAGGATATTGAAGGGCTGCCGGTGCCGAAGGATATTGATAGTAATAATTTTGCTGCTGTGCTGGATACTGATAATATGTTTGCTGAGCAGGATATTGGTAATATGTTGGTTGGGCAGGATACTGATAATTTGCTTGCTGAGCAGGGTATTGATAGGAAGGATAAGCTTGGCCGGAATTTGGCTGCTGCGGGTAGTAAGACGCTGGCGCTGATGTCGCATATTGATAGGCGTATTGAGAAGAGGTGAAATAAGCGAACGTTTCCAATAACAGTAAGAAAGCGAATAGCTTCATGGTGATGGGAGATCCAATCACTTTCGTGAAGAATATACTGCCGCGCACGAATACTTCTTGCCTCGACTTTCGAATCGTCTGTAACGCGAATAATAATTTCATTTGAGGTTCTCTACGGTTCGGAGTCAGGCTTTGACAGAAAAACTGAAAGGTTTTTCATAGCAAGAATCACACACACTGAAGTAGATAATAGAGCTGCAGCCGAAAAACTAATAAACGAGCGGACTTATCTTGCTAACAAGCATATAATTTGGTGGACTGTTACAGTGCATGAAAGATATATCTACTGAAGTAATGAAGCAATTTCGTGATAAAACCATATGAGAGAGTTGTGCTGCATGAAAGGTTTCCTTATCTAAACTGAAAGAGTATATAATTTCAATTCAAAAGATATTTCAACAGACGTTTGAATGAGAAACACATCACAACATGAGAGAGTTGCGCTGCAAGAAAAGTGTTCTATGCTGTGAGAAAGGGGCCTGGAGGGCTGGAAACTTGTTTCTATTCGATTTGTGACCTTCATTCCGTCCATTTCACTTGCGCGCCGATGAATCTTTTTCAATTAATACGTCACGTTGTGCGTGTTGTTCTGGTTGCTACGTATTGGTGGGCGAATCTCGAAAAACTATTCTTTTATCTTAAGGAAAGAGTGTCCTTTTGAATCTGGATGGTAAATCGTTTGTAATTACAAAAGTCTGCATCACTTTATTCTTAGGATCTCATCGGCTGGCGTAATTGATTTTTTGATTTGATTGCTGGAGCGATGGTAAATAGGTGGCCGGTTGATAAGTTTTCCCATATTTTCTGCACCTCTTTCTAATGAAGATGGTAATTCGAATCCAATGGACATCAATATTTCGTGATAAATAAATGACTGTGTGATTTATCCCTGAAAAAATTAATAGGGAGTCTAAAAATGGTCGCCTTCCTATCAGATGTCTTTATGCCAGAACTACAACTGAAGTTCGAGGCTAACAGCGGTTATGACCATAAGGCCCAATTTGCACTTTGTGGAATTACCTTAAACTTCAGTACCATGAGAATAGTAAAAATCATATGTATTATTAAATCAACATTTCGCCCCTCAAAGGACCCTAGAAAACTTCATTTGCGACGGAGCGCTTGTCGCGTGAACTTTTCATTAGTTTACGTACGTCTTCCGTCAAAATTAATGGAGACCGCTGAGGGCGATATTCTTTAATTTCTTTTATTAATTGAAAGAAGTTGGATTATTCTGAAAATATTGTGCGCACATGATGCTGCCTGCGCTGCTAACTTCCGCAGTGCAGAGAATCTCAAGCAGCCTTGAACGTTTTTTGATCTTTGACATTAGCCGCAATCAAGAATATCAATTTATTGTGGCTTGAGATGATTCATACCGTTTCACTGCTAACAAGCACCGTGAGTTTGAACGTAGCATTATATTAGAATGCAGATTCAATCTTGCATGTAACATCTCTTCCCTATTTATATTGTGTACTCTGTTCACGAAGAAAGGGAAGAATGAATAAGCGCTCATGTAATAACAGTGTTTTGAAGCCAACTTAAACTCCACGCTCATAGCGTATCCATTCTTCCGATTGGAAGCTGACGAGAACTTCTGTTTGAAGACGAAAGATCATGAACGTGCACCTATGCAACGTTTTAAAGAAAAATTTCCATGCACTGCAATAACATATGTTCATTTTCAAACAAAGAACGCAATCTTCGACATGATAAAGGGTGAATATTCAGCGAGAGAAATCATGCAGTTAATTTCTATTTATAACTAATAAAAAACTGATTTCGTTGACTTCTCTGAAAAGAAAGGCTATTGAAATACATGTGGCGATTAATATTGCTCTCGATAGTTTATTGATGCAAACGGAACAGTATTATTTCCGACGTTTTAATTGCATATAACTGACGACGATTCGCGAACGACGATCGAGTAATGAACTGCTGCAGGGCGACTTTATTTTCTTACCTTACATCTGCCTTTTTTCTTTAGAGCCATCAATGTTTGTTCTCTCTGTTCATGCCACCTTTTATATCAACTGACTTTTCCCCTGTCGCGTTATCTTGCTGATTATCAGATCGTCGAAACACTGACTGTAATTATACTATTCCAATTTTAATAGCATTAAATCAACACTTTATTCACATCTAAAAAATAAATACTGACTCTTCCAGTTAATAAATTTGTCGATTTTGAAAATTCTGCTCATCTGGTGCTAGCAGTTTGTGCAGCTCAAAACAGTCAATTGTTATCTGCTTCAAAGAGCTCAAGAGAAAGTGTAATTGTCCTGCAAGAGCGCCACTAAACGATCTTCGACAACTCGCCGAGATCATCAAAGCGTTAACAGCAGCACATTTCATTTGACTGAATCGGAACTATTTTGCAATCTTAAATTAGATAAAATACTGATCCCGCAGATGGCAATTATTTGACACTTAATTAGACTAGAATAGTTAATTTTCTCCCCAATGGCGTTATCATTATTATCCCAACTGATTTTGGAAAGTATAAAGATTGAGGCAGAGGCTAATAACTGAAAAACACGTTCTCAAATAATCCGGAGAGCATCGTCAATCTGTCAGGTTATTTTGCGAAATGCTTTTCATCGATTTCGTAGAATATTTCGTTGTAGTATTTGTTCTGATAACTGTTCCGATTACTATTATCGTACTACAGCAGCTTTTAAAGTCATCTGATGTTCTTGATCCAGCCTTTCGTGCGATTTCTGTCTCACTAGGCATTTGCTGTCTAATGAAGCTCTTCAACAATTACTTCTTTTTGACTCTCCCACGATGGGGTTGGCTTGCCAGTTTCTACTTGACCTTTGATCCACCATTTTCACAGATTTGCGCAATTTTGGCTTGGTCACTCAACATTGTTCATTCTAGCAGTTTGGTACTTATCTCCATCAGCAGAGCTACGGCGGTTTTCTTTCCATTTCGATTTTCAAAGGTTGAGTTTTCACACTTTTGCACGTCTGATAATATTAACAATCAATCTTGTATTTTAAGCGCAAGATTCGCAAATGATTGTATGCAACTCTTCATAATGCTTAGTAGATATTTGCTTAAATTGCGCACAATTTTGCTTACAGAGTAAGAAAATGTGCAACTGATGCTACAAAAATTTATCATACCGTAATCTGGCTCAAAACCGTTTGGTGGATCAATGATTCTGATGAATGAATTCCAACTCTGTCACAATAGCGCTGAATTTTAGGATTCTTCTATCAATAGCTTTAAGCAGAGCATGAAACTCATTTACTTCAAAATCTATACGTTATGCTTTGCCTTCTCGTTATGCAATTATCTCATATATACTAGTATTGCCTTCATTGCACTCGTCACACAGCCGTAT
This sequence comes from Plectus sambesii, assembly GCA_002796945.1. Taxonomy (NCBI): domain Eukaryota; kingdom Metazoa; phylum Nematoda; class Chromadorea; order Plectida; family Plectidae; genus Plectus; species Plectus sambesii. The sequence continues at coordinate 14,061 of NIUQ01000362.1, forward strand.
CTGTCAGAGGATCAAAGGCAGCATATCAAAAATCAATCAGCGAAAAAATTAATATAACCAACATTTTGAAATAGTTGAGGGCATGGTCAAATTTTGGTAGTCAATCGCTTCAAAAAAGCATCCCGTTACTGATTTTGTCTCCAGGTACAGTCGAACGCACGGAAACGAGTCGCACCAGTACCGTATCGTTTAGCACAACAATTCAATTTTAATTTAAAGTAAGCAGGCAACGTACATAATTGGCATGGTTACTTACAGAATTTATGAAGGTTTGCGCAAAAAATATCATAGATTCTGTAAGTAACCATGCCAATTATGTACGTTACCTGCTTACTTTAAAAAAAACTTGAATTTTATGAGTTACAGATTACGGTACTGGTGCGACTCCGTTCGGTGCGGCCTACTGTACGTTTTCTATGATCCATTTCTGGCCCGCATTGAGCAAACTTGCATTGCGCAATAAATGTGTTTATAATCAGTTATAATATTTCAGATATGGACCAAATCAATGATTGCTGGCATAATTATTTCGCAGTGGACGATTGGCATCATATATGCATTACCTTTACCAATTGCGGGTGTTTTCTATCAGGATCGAATTCCTGGTAACGAAAGCACTATGCTTATCGTGACTTACCATGTAGCATCAATGAACTTTTTCTATTTTGTCACTACTGGGATAATTACTGGTTGCTCAGCAGTTGTCATTTTCGTTCTCGATGGTCTGACAATCTTCAAACTGACGAGGATTAGCGAGGTACTCTTACCATTTTTTATTTAATAAGAACCCTTTTCAAATCAAAAAGGACATTATCCGAGCTAAGACTATATGGAAAACGCCTTCTTTGACATGGAGAGTGCCTTATCTGATTAGGAGAATGTCTTTATAGTAGAAGGAAATTAATAAGAGTTTGATGTGTGCAGGCGGTGTATGCTTGGACAAAGCCGAAAGAATCAAAATCAAAGACATTTTGCTTTCGGCAGGTTGAATATTCAACCGTCAGTAACTAATCATTACCCGCTCCATTAAGGGAAAACAGTGTATCGCACTGGTGCGTTTGCATCAATAAGAAGGGCTGAGCTAAATAAATCGTTACATGCAGAATTCATTTCTCTTTATCTATTCAGATGTCAGCGAACTCGACCTCCTTTCTTCAACGGCGAATGCAAATTAAAATGGCGATTTACTGCATCATCATGATTATCCTCCTCAATATAGCAGCTGCGTATCTAATCATTTTTGGTTTATACTGGTCCGTCTTTGACTTAAAAACGTTCTTTATTGGCCTCAATTTTGTCAGCTGTTTGTATGCTTGTATCAATCCTTACCTACTCATTGCCATGTCGAGTGCGATTCGTCGTGGTCTGCTAGAAAAATTCAACCTTAAAAATCCGACAGTAACCACAATTTTTTCTCTTGCTAATGGTAATGGTCAATGAAGTGTACATTAGCACATATTTTTGACAAAAAGTTTCGGAATAGTTTCATGGACGGGGTACTCTCTTGGAAAAAACATTTCGGAGTAGCAAATTGTCAGCTGAAAACCCGACACGATGTCATTATAATCTGTAAATCAAATTTCAAAACAAAACATCGTATTTTCCGAAATAATGGCACACACTAAATTAGCGGCACACGGTATAGAGGGTGGAAACAATAGTGGCACAGGGCCACTATTTCGGAAAATACGGTATGTTGTATGAGGGGTGCATTATCGGCGCTGTTTTGCTCTTTGTTCAACTGCAGTTAACTGTTGTAATTAGTAGAGCGATTTATATCATTGCTCTGCAGTATCTGAACAAGTGGACGTAGAGTTATATGTAATTGACTACTGACTGCGTGTATCGCCAGAATTAGGAGTCAGATGATCAAAGGGCGCGGTTATCGCCGTACGGTCGTGTGCTACTTAGCAACGCTGTGTGCAACTGAGCAACAAGGGAAGAATCTTGTCCAAATGCAATTGAAATGCTCGCACTTTCGTGATGTTAAGCGCAGACGTTGGAGCGCGATTCACTTTCAAATGGAATGATGTTCTATTTCGCGTTCGTTTTACGTTCGTCCTTTATTTGTACCGTTTTGATTAGCCGTACTTTTTTGTCGCGCATCTTACTTGCTATCATATAATCCCCAATTTTCGAGTTTTGCGCACTAGAATGTTGTATTTTGAGTGACTCTTATTATAATCGACTGGCACTGAATAGTAAAGATTCGGATATTAATAAGCTACGTAGATGGTACGTCCCAGCCGACCGGCTTGCGTTATAACACGCCACACGCTCATGCACAGTATACCGTAGTAAATCAACGCATGTGCGTGTAGCGTGTCCGAACGTATACTGACCGGATGAAGCATAGAGTTCTCGTATGTTTTTTGCGCGCGGGACGCAGGTATCATCAACGAACTGTTCCTGTGTTTGTGCGACCATAACACAAAGAGAGCAGCTTTTATACAATTTCGATCTATACGCCTATAAAACTATTCAACAGTCAATACAATTTTTCCCTGTGCCGATGTTGTCTCAATGATTTCTCTGTGAGCTTCCGAAGCAAGCGCCAACGGGAATGTTTTGTAGATCACCGGCTTCAGCCAACCGTCCTTGATGCCTTTGTCGATCACCTCAGCTGCTTCGCTGATTTCAGCCTAGAAACAAAATTAATCTACAGTCAACATCGGCCATAGCGTCACCCTCGGGACCGGAAAAAAGGTAGTGACGCTATGGTCGAGTGACGCTATGGACTTCTACAGTGTGCCTTTTTTCGTTGCGGGACCCAATTATTACAAATTGAATGCACTGTAATGGTGCCTCTAAAGAGAGAATCCAGTCAATTGTCATGCGAATAATGAAAGTTCCGTGCGGGTAGAGCACGCAACAGCCATATGAACTGTCCTACGTGAGAGAAAGACAGTTTTGGCGCTGTTCGTCGTTCGTAATTGCCGAGGTCAGGCAGTTGGGGCGGCGAGAGAGAGGGGGAAAAATAGCTAATTAGCTGACTGACGCTATGGCAGGTGTTGTAAACATGTCAAAGATGGTACTCGGGACCGACCGAAAGTGACGCTATGGCCGATATGACGCTATGACCTGACGCTATGGCCGACTAATTGCCTGTACAAAACATAGTACACTTTTTCGGGACCGGGGAAAAGTGACGCTATGGCCGATGTGACGCTATGGGTGGTGTCGCTATGGACGATGTTGACTGTACCTGATAGTTTAATTACTTCTTATTTATTTGAGCCACCGCTTTAACACTCTATTGACAAGGGTCCTCCTTAAAACTTACATCTGTCGATTTCCTGCCAGTTATACCCATAATAATAATTTCTTTGAGGATCATCAGTCTAGGATCGATCTGTGTGAAATCACGGCATCCAATGATCTGAAAATGAATATTGGCAGCGAATTTCAATCATGCTCCGAAACATTTTAACACTGCATGTCCTCACAATTTGTCATCTTGCATTCAATTAGAATTCTAGTTTGACAAAACTGAACGCAAAGATTGCGAAATGGATAGTCGTGCTAATCGCAGAGAGCTCCGCGATACAAGCGCCCCACACCAGTAGGGCAATTTAGCATTTTCTCATATTTCTATCATACGAAATGTAGCATCTTGCCCCAATCAGGCGTCCGCGTGTGAAAACTCTCGCAGAGAAGCAATATTGCCCCACTGGTGTAGGGCGCTTGTATCGCGTACCTCTCTGCCATTAGCCCGACAACGAACTGGAATGCAAGTTGAAGAAATTCAATGCAACGATTATGAAATGGAATGCCAAAGTGACAAATTATGAAGAAGGGCAATGAAATTATTGCCAGTCTTTATAACGAGCTTACCCCTATTTTCCCTTTGTGAGCGATGAGTTCAATATCTGTTTGAAGATTGACATTCGCGAGCATCTCGAATATCAGCTCAATACCGTTCTCCAGTTTGCTTGCTGCTGTCTGAGAAACATTGCATTTTCATATAAATCTACAAGATTCTTCCATTCTCACCTTAATTTCGTCTACGTAGCCTTCCTGTCGATGATTAAATGTTTGACTGACTCCCAAATTTTTGATCAGTTCAAGACCCTTTTCGCTACCAGCCGTACCAAATATTGTCAAGCCGTGCGCTTTGGCCAACTGAATTGCAGCAATACCAACCTAAAAATAAATTTATACTTTAAAATTTGATAATTTTTGTCCATACCGCTCCACTTGCGCCGTGAATCAGGATCGTTTGTCCGGCCTTTGCTCCTAGTCTGAAATGTTTTTGATTAAATTATTGAATGCTTAAATGCCAATTAAATGTGAATACATCCATTTCGTAATCAACTATTTCATTACGGAAAGTTTACCCTTAATAACTTCTGTTCCTTATCATCAAAATAAAGTTGTTTCATTTAATTTTGAGCTGTACAGTTTTAGCTTCTGCATATACAGTTGTTGGGACAAAACATAATTTGATATTTTATAATAAAATTAACCTTTTATATCATTCATTAATATTGCAGTTAAGTAAATCTCTATAGTAAAAATATTTTGCTTCCTTTGAACGATTCTATAACATTTTTACTAAAATTAAGGCGTTTTCAAGTCAAAAAGGACATTATCCAAGTCAAATCAATGCAGCAAATGTTATTTGTAACTTGAAGGGGTTTTATTAAAGTAAAAATGATTCATAAGAGAATAAGTTTCGTAAAAAAATCGCAGTCGCTGAATATTTTAAATTTGAACTGCCGCTCTTACTTGTGAAACAAGACACGATATGCTGTGAAGTACGGTATTCCAATGGCTGCCCCGTCCGCCATCGAGTAGTTTGTTGGCAAATGCCAGCACGACTTTTCTTCAGCAACCATGAATTGCGCATATGTTGAATCCGTCATTGAACGAGCTGTGTAAACATGATCACCTTCCTAGAAAATTCAGTGTTTATACTGAGAATGACAAAGGTGTTTGAAGTATGGCATAAATTTGACCAAGACAATACATGAACTAACATTACAAGTTTATTTCAAAAGAAGCATATCCTTCTTCCGATATTTGTTAAATTTACGAGACATTAATTCTGATACCGGGATTTCGTGCGGAAGGCAACTTGATGCTTGTTATTTCAAAACTTTCAATACTTTTTGTAGTATCTCCGAGGTGGAGGGAAATATACATAGATAAAGGGGTTTTACTTAGGCGAGTGTGAGGAACAAGCAAGTAGGAACAAAAGGTAGACGAGGTGAGCATCAACAGAATGAGGCGCATATATATGTGATCGTAAGTGACGTAGTATTACAACGTGTGGTGAGTACATACTATCTAATATACGGTACATGGCGGATATGCAAATATCCTACACTTTTCATAAAACTAGTGACGTCATCCATATAGCACATTGGCTCAGCCTTAAGTAAATGTACCATTTCCACTTTAATAAGGACACTTTCCATATAAGACAGGACATTTCTCAAGTCAGATTTATATGGAAAGTGTACTCTTTAAATTAAATAATAATTTTATTTAAGTATAAATTGTATATAAGCGCCGTCTTCAATGGAAGTAGAAATGAAAGCGGAGTTATACGCTGTTGTATTGTATCATTCAAGGAACATACCTTGAAAGACTGAACATTTCGTCCAACTTTTTCGATAATTCCTGCAGCATCCTTGCCAGGAATGTATGGAAGCTCCTTTACATACATCTTCCCTTGTCGAATGGCGGTGTCGATTGGATTGACGCCCGCAGCTTTTACTCTAATCAATACCTGATTGTCGTTTGGCTGCGGTACAGGGACGTCGGTGCAGTGTACGAGTACTTCTGGTCCGCCGAATTCGAACACTTGGATTGCATTCATTTTAAGCGTGCTAAAGTTCAACCTGAAGGAGAAATTAAAAATAAAAGTGCACGATTGATGAAACTTTCTTCACGAGAGACAACGCCTTTCGCCACCGTTCATCATAATTTGTCCCTTTTGCATTCTATTTCGTTACCCTATGTCAGGGTTGACACAGTTTATTCGTTCTAAGTGAGCGCGCGCGCGCGGATTGACTTACTTAAGAGTGGGTTGCGGTACAACGACTTAGTAGAGAAGCTTTATTACGGCACAGCACGTACAGCTGATGATACAGCGGTACGGTAGAGTGGACTCAAGGAATACAGTAATCGGTCGTTAGATGACCGGTAGCATAGGGGATAAGGATTCAGAGAGAGAGAGAGAGGTTGAGATGGAAGGGGAGAAGTGGCGACGAGTTTGTCCGGCTGGGGTAGAGTAGAAGTGACTCAAAAAGGGTATAGCGGTCGCTTATAAAGGGAGGTTTCATCAGGTCCCAGCCAATCAGAGAGGAGAATCGTCAGAATTTCGTCGCCAACCTTCCCTTCATCGGATAGCATCTGATTGTTGTACTGGCTTCTAGCGGCAGGGAACGTCCGCAGACAAATTCGTCATAGAGATTTTCAAAATGCTGCTAATATCCGGGTTGGATTTGCTCGTCCTTTCATGACCGAGGTGCATACTCAATCGTGACACCTTGAACTTAATTTCGTCATCTCGGCATTAATTTCGTCACTCGTACACGCAATTTTATCAAACTCGCATCTAATTGAATGCGGAGATGACGAAACTGACCGCAAAGAGGACAAATGATGATGAAAGATGGTGCATTACATGAGCTTACAATAGTCGACGTGAGACGTAAAACGTAGCGCAAACGAAAGTCTGCGCAATGCCGCTGTCTTAAGTGCAGGTTTGCAATATAGTCGGTTCCAAGTTGTATGTGAGCGTGTGAGAATGTTTGCACAGTGCAAACATCGACATCGTCCTGATGTGTGATCATTGTTGCAGTTTCGAGTGTTGGCAGTGCAATGAGGAATAAATGTCAATGAAGAACAATCCAATAAGCCTAACAGTCGCGATGATCCATCAATAAAACTTATTACATAAGGGACAGTTATGATTAGCCACTCTTACAAATAAGTTTGCAATATTCACTTACCACTACGCATGTCCTTCAGCGAGCGCAAATAGGAAGCTTTGCTTATCGTTATATAACAATCCCAGAAGATAGCTATGACTGGAGTAAAGAGTCAGAACTATATCTTAGCATAGATGAACTAAGGAATTTCGGAATCTAAATTAATTTAACGGTGTACAAATTCACGGAATATCATTTAAATGTGCCCGCAAAGCTACGATATATGAACATAGATGCGCATGTTGTACGACAAGAGAAGAATATTAGCAGTTGTTTAAAATTTTGTGTTCGATTTGCCACAAAGCATTCAAGTGCACATTTGATTAAATATACTTGATGTGCTGTTTCCTTTTCATACTATTATCGTGCTCTCCACTACACTGCATGGACTGCGAAAAGACTTTTGCGTTAAATCAGCTTACACGCTCTCAAAACTAATTATCTTGTTTATTTTCAATTAAATTGTGTTCTTATCAAACGGAGCATTTATCTTAAGCGCCATATTTAAAATGCTAATGCTAATCAACTGTGATCCTTCTCTTATTCGATGTAGGGAGCAGCGCAAACGTTTCTGCTCTTAAAACAACCAAAAGGTGTAATCATATAAATTTATTCGCTTGAACATGGAAATGTTCGATTACCGCACAAAGCAAGGAGTGAACACAATACGATTTCCATATACTGACAAAATGATAACAGAGTTGCAGCAGTGATCCATTACAGTACTACATCGAAGAACTATATAACCACTAACGAAATCATCATTGTTAAACAATTTTACATGCAACATAAATCGACTTCAACAACTAATTAACACGATGAATAGCGTGAAATTCATTTTCAACCGATTCTCGCGTTGGTTAGTGTTCGTTTAACAAATGCACATTAGTAGCGCCAACATCAAGCGGTATTTAAATACTGCAAACTGAAGGAAAACTGGTGGACCATCTGTTTTTGCCTGTGGGGACAGGTTAGTAACATCCTGGTCTCATAAAGACTTTGATGCAGCCTCCTTCTTTGTCGTTAAACTTATTGTACAAGCGAGGCCCGTCAGATAAGTGTCCGCGATCCGAAATGATAAAAGTTGGATCCAACTCTCCGCTTTGAATCTTCTCTATACACATCTTCCAGTACTTTTGCGTAGGAGACTGACCGCACTTGACGATCAGGTCCTTCTCCATCATGGCTCCAACAGGAAAATGATTGGCATATCCGCTGTAGACACCAATAACAGCAACACGTCCGAATTTTCGTACCACATGAAACATTTCAGCAAATATTTCCGAAGTATCTGTTTCCAAACCAACTGCCATTTCTACTTTGTGCATCAGCGAATTTGAGTAATCAAAACCGGCACATTCAATGGCGACATCTAATTCACCATTGGTCATTTCTTGCATCGTTTTTATGACATCATTTTCTTTGAAGTTGATAACGTCAATACCGAGCACAGCTTGAGCGACCCTCAATCTTTCAGGAACACAATCGATTCCAATGACTTTTGCAGCTCCCAAGATCTGACACCATCTTGCAGCCATTAATCCAATGGGCCCGAGTCCCCAGATGCCAACACTGCAGCCTTTTTTAACTTCGCCCAACATACAGCCGTGATATGCAGTAGGAACGACATCGGAGAGGAAAAGCGCCTTTTCATCAGGAATATCGTCGGGTATAGGCAGACAGTTGATGTCAGCGAAAGCCACTCTTACGTATTCAGCCTGTCCTCCTGGAACTCCTCCGGTAAGATGCGAGTAACCATAAAGAGCTGCAGGCCGATGTCCGTACATCTTCTCAACGACTCGACTCGGACAGGTCGTATCGCAAGCGGTATATTCTTCTCGTTTGCAGTAGGCGCATTGACCGCAAGCAATGTCAAAAGCCACAACAACGCGTTGGCCCACTTTTAACTTTTTAACTTCGCTTCCCACTTCTTCAATGATGCCCATGAATTCATGCCCTGGAATATCTCCTTTTTGCATTCCAGGCATACTCCCTTTAAAAAGGTGAAGGTCCGAGCCACATATGGTAGTAGCAGTGATTCTCAGTAGAATGTCGGTAGGATCTGTGACGCAGGGGCGAGCATGTTCCACATATTCGATATCTTTTTTCCCGTTCCAGATGAGACAATGCATGGTCTTGTTTTTATCCCATATCGGTTGAGTTTCAGTACTCGTCTCTTTTTGGCCCATAATTTTTTCAGCAATTGCCTCAGCGATATTCATCGTTGCTGCACGTTGTTCTGGTAGACGAAGGATGAAAGAATGGACGAAGACAGAAAATAGGTCGACGAATTGAGCAGTCAACGGACTAAGAACTTCTGATCGACCGCGAGCACTATTTATTCAGGCTGTCCGCTATCCTTTCCGTTCGATCGATGCACTCGCGTAAACATATATGACGTAGTAAACACGTAGAACGTTCGCGTAAACAGCGTCGCTCCCAGACAGCCGTATAAATAGGTTTGTTTATGTTTCAACGTTGAAAACTGCACGTAGCTCCTAAGGAATTCATTTTTTGTTTCAAATAAAGGCAATTTTGATTTAGCGGCTTCCGTAAGAATAGCTAATCCGTTATGGGGGAAAAATCTTTTCTTATTATGGTTTTATTATACAGTAAAGCCTACATACTTGCAGAATATTTACCTATGGCACTGCCCATTTCTTTTATATTAACCTTTTAGAAATGCTCATTAGTATACAACAGTGCACGAAAAATGTTGATTCACGCAGAAATATTAGTACAGACTGATATAGTTTTTAATGCAGACAAATATCCGGAAATCGAAACCTGTGGGGACAAGTCTGCCTGTCACTGGCCAAATGATGATTTTTAAATCGGGATCATTATCATTTTATTTCGGATCTTCAAGAAGCAGTAGCACTATATAAAATTTTCTCGAATATTATCGCTGGACTTATTATCGAGAATTTTGGAGAAATGCTTTATTACCATGTTCAATAGCGAAACGCTGAAATAATGCGAAATTTGAGTTGAGGAAACAATTTAGCATTGGATCCATCTAATTCTTTGACTTTACTCGTCAATCCATAAATTGCCTTTATCTTCACTGATACAAAACACTTTTAAAAATAAGAAAAATGAAATGAATTTGACGATGTCATGTTCACACGCTAATTTAGACCGGCTGATCGATTGTGTTTAAAGAACAAATGGTCACTCGTCAAGTCCTACTGTTAGTGAATAGTCCCCGACGTCATCACTATTCACCCCTTCATTTTTCGACTCTTGGGTTATAATGGACGTTGATTCGAGCGGTCAGAGTAGTTATTTACGTACTTCCCTATTTTTAAGGAACATTTACTTTAAAAATCATGCTTTTCGTGGTTCCTGCCAGTTATGGATTCTTTAGAGAGGAAAGTACAACGAAACGTTTAATTTTAGCACAGTTTATCGTTGTCCTTTGTGCAACTCTTGTTTAAAGGACGGTGCGCTTAATAATCACGTTTTGCAGGATATGTGATTTTCCGGCTGTGTTAGAACGACCGATTGCTTGATTTATCCTTGTAACAAGGGAAGCTGTCAACGTTAGCTGCTGTAATTAGATGTGAATATCAGGAGAATGATATTAAGATGCGCCAATAACAGTCTGTTTGTTTATCAATTGTTCAATCATAAAATATGTTTAAATCACAATGATGACAAGGCTAACAGTACCACATTTTACGGTCGGAATCTGTTTCATGAAATTTCAGTCTCTCATATTTCAGCTCAGATGAATACCATTGTTCAGGTGTATAAAATGATTTTGCACCAGAAGTGGGGGGTGCAGCTTTTCGAGTTCAGATCCAAGTAGCATGCTTTGAAGAAATAGGCTTCTGGTTGACAATACGAAAGATCACCCTCATCAGCGATGGTACATAAGTTAATACGGCGCTTGAATTAAAAATTGCAAACATATCCGTAACCTGGAAAGACAACGCGATATACATGAACAATATAGTATTTATAGCATATTCACACATAATCACAGTGAAGAACATTCTGCTTGTGAGAACAATTAGGCTGGTTAGGTAGCTGTAAGTAGTTGCTTCGCTCGATTTTCGGTTCTTCAATTAAAGTTGTCGGTGCTGAGCAACATTTTGATTCAAAGTATAGAACAATCAAAAAGGAGCATAAAGTTACAATCAAAAATAAGCCAAGAACTGTTGCGAAAGCGACAGTCCAAGGAGGTAAGTCGATTTCAAGGAACATGAGCGTTTAACAATAGTTTCGACGGCGTTTGAAGGAAGTAACTCATTGAATGCGAATGCGATCTCGCACTAGGAATCAAAAGCAAATCACCTGCTCGAATAACGCTCACATAGATATCAAGTAATTAAGAATCTAGTTGCAGCTTATTTTAGTCAGAGGAATGAATATAATTATAGAAGAGCTACGCTACACTGAGTACCGATGAAGCGAATCCATCAGAGCGCTCTGAATTAAGCAATAGCGTTGAAAATTCCTCATATTTATTTTTCTTAAATGAAAATTTTCATTGCATTTTACATTTATGGTGTTTTATTTTGCAATTATTGGCTTTTAAAAGAGTTGCAAAAGTTCGTGCAGCAAACGTTTGATGACCGGAATGCATTGGTAGTTCTTTAACATACGCGTTATAAGATCAAATTTTCTGAGACATGTCGCAACCTTAAGGATAGTTCTTACGTACATAAAGATTGCCAATAGAAGCACTGCTTACGCAAGCGACAGACAATGAGTTATTCAAACTCTCGTTATTCAATTGGCGCAGTCTATTTTCATACCTTTGCCCTGAGCGATTGAATCCGACCGCTATCGCATAAGCTACAAGCTATTTTCATTTCATCAATCGAATATCTGCATCTTCGCCAAAAGATTGCAAGTCTCTTGGAACGTCTAAAGATTTGCCAGCAATGCTACGCTTCATTTTCATTGATTAAGGTCGTCACCGTAGGACAATTGTGTGTCATCGCATTATCACTCTGATTCAGTTTTGAGTGACTTTCTTGGACCTGTTCGATCACACAGCATTTTCTTTCCAAATATCGCACTAGTAGGTAAAAGCAAGACGACATCATGATAAATAAAAGAATTAAAGATACAGCGGCGAAAATTCCATCAAACATTGTACCAGTCTAATAACCTGCCTCAGTGATAAAAGCACCAAATTGATGTACCCTTAAAGAGCCACGCGATTTGCGAATGAAGGAATCGTGTTGAGAGCCGAATTATTAGCGTGGAAATTAAGCTCCAGTTTGGTCGTAAGGTCCTAAGCGCTATTCTGAGCAGTTATCAAGAAAGCTGAATTAATTATTGACAGTTCTATGCACCGTACCTTACCGCGCGGTACCGCCTCACAAGCCACAAATCCCGCCAAAGAGCTTGGCGAGATTATTCTTTGCAAGTAGCGCCGTACAATCGCTTTATTCAATCCGCAAATTTTCTATAAAGCGTTTTTTGTGTTGACACGAATAGTTTGCATAGCATGAGAACAACAGCCCTAAAGTAGTAATTTGGCGAGAGATTTCAGTTGATCATCTTCCATTATCTTTTACGAGTTATTCTTTATTTCTTCAAATCATGTATTCAAATTAAAGGCTGCAACTGTTGCAGTTCGCTAATATTTTCGAAATAACGTCTTTTCATGCTAATAATTCGATACTTTTTTTCGCTTTGCAGGATTATAATTAATTATCCAAATGAGCAAATATACGTCACAGCGCATAAAATGAAAAATACTGTGACTGAAAATATCGCCAAAAGTGTACGAATAAAGGAGCTAATAGTTAAGGATGAGACCGTCACTTGGAGCAATGAACGAAGTGTAGACTTCTATTTTTCTTTTTTAAGGCCAGCGACATGTAACGCGACGTCTGTAGAAGAACGCTCAATTAGGCCAAGCTCTTGGGAAATTAGCGCCGTCGTTGGTTTGTACAGACAGCTGATGAAACTGGCGGTGCTTGCGTTTACTAATTACGGCGAAAAGTGAGCTGAGTGCATCAGAGCGATTCACCACCGAAAACAAGTGAGAACAATAATCAAAAGCGTAAAAAGTTTTGAGTTGTCATACTCGCGCACGATTTATGTAAACTTCCTTTCCTTAGTTGCCATAACGCGTGAATAACTTGGACTATTATGTTTCTAACTATTTTATATCTTTCGTGCTACCCCGAATTTAAACGATTTTGTACCGCAGAAATTCGATCAACTTAACGCGCACTCCCGTTTGTTTATTTTTCCCCGTCTCATGTCTCTTGTTTCGCGAATGTTGCATGCGTAAAAGTAATAATACGAGACGACGCGCTTGCACACTGCTACGCCAAAGTCTCTAAAGTTTCGTGTCGAATAGTCAAGCTTTATTTCGATGCTCTTGCACTGTGTCGCTTTCCAATGTAATTGAGAAAAATGAAAAGCTTTTCATCAAAAATTGTAACTCTTGCTGGCATTGTGCTACTGCTTCGATTAGACATCGCTATGAGCAAAGGTGATTTCAAATTTGACTAGCTTCTCAACATAAAGATATATCGAGAGGTGTGGAGGAATACAGAACTGGGTGTTTTAAGAAGGTTTTTTGCATCAGATTCTAAGAAAATTGAATATTTCAATTGTGATACTGTTTCATATTTCTCTTTGTACGTATAACTATAAGAGATGTTTAACAGACCCCTTTGAAACAACCCTTCATCATAACTAATGTGAGTAGAATTTTAGTAAAAAGCGCTTATAGTGTGGATCGTTCTTAATAATTCAAAATTCCTTCAGCAGTGAACGGAGCATAGGTTTACGTTAATGCGTCCGGAGCTCTGCGATAATCAATTTCTTATCAATACTCGCTACTTGAAATGGGTTGAGGTAGATTGTCAGATAACTAGCGCACGGCATGGTGACCTAAACAATCATATCATAGAGCGCAAATCAATATTACGACATATTTAATGACAAGGCCACCCTTTCAGTTTTAGGGTATGGATAGAATGGCTGATTTTCTTGTCATGTAAGATTAATCCCTTATTATATTCACGCTAAAAAGTAGTCAACTTAATCGCAATATAACTGCTGACTGAAAAAATGATTGAAATGCAGCGCTGCGCAAAAAGAGCTGTGAATCAGTTGACGTGACGCTTCTCCTGCACACTGCCGGAAGCGAAGTGCGCACCACTCCCGTTGATCGGGAAATATATATCACAATCAGCGCGGAATCGGACGATAACCGACCTTTGCCTGACGTCACTTTCAACCTCCGACGGTCGAATTATTCTAAGCCGTTCATTGCTGGCCAGTACGACGCAATCGATCTTGAAATTCCGCACGATTTCGATAAGGTATGAAAATAAAAGATTCCTAGTCAGCGTTTTTTGATAAGCTGAAAACTTGCAACGATATCATTTGTTCTAAAAATCGAGTTATGATTCTAAAAATGTTAGAAAATTCGAGTATTTGATTGATGATTAGGCAGAAGGCTCTTGCGGTTCTCGAATACTTGTATTTATTCATGATTTTTTAACGCAAATGATCTGAAATAAACGGTAAACAAATTTCAACGGTCTAATATGAGCTATTTTTGCTCCCTGATCATATTATAATCAATCATTTTTGATTCACTGCTAAATTGTGAAGAGTGACACTTTCATTTGCTAACTTTTGATCGAAATCATGTTTACTTGAAATCCTCTTGAAATTTTCAGATCAGGAAAGTCGTGATTGGTTTTGATGAGACGTCGGTGCCCGATTTTTTTGGCTGGGGCTCGTGGTATTTTGATTCATTGGATATCTTTGTTCCATCTCAAGAACTGTATTACCACTATACTATTCCTCTGCCAAAGGCCTGGAACAGCTATCGAATCTCACTCGGACCAGTAGCCTCCCAAGTTATTACTGAAGAGAATAAAACAGGAAATGCATTCAGCAGCAAATTTTTGCTCAGAGCGTCGGACGAAACGGAATCTGCGACAAGTGAAACTACATCTTCCAGCGCATCGACAAGTACATCAACAGAATCTTCTACTACAACAACCACAACACCCACTACGACAACGACCACGACACCGATTACAACACCAACCACGACAACGACTACTACACCGAGTACAACAACGACTACGACACCAGTGACAACTCCAACTACAACTCCATCAACTACAACGACGACGACTTCACAAACAGAACCTTCAACTACGACGTCGACACCCACCACAACGACTACCACTACTACTACAACCTCATCAGTAACTACGCCAACTGATACAACTACGGCATCAACCACTACAACGACCTCTATTATAAACACGCAAATTTACGTTGACGCCGAAGACTGCTACGATCTCTACCACAAATATGGGCTGAAGAGCAGCGGTATTTACATGATTCACCCGCCTGAAAGCGACTCCTTTGATGTCTTGTGCGACATGACTACAGATGGCGGAGGATGGACCGTAATTCAAAAGTAACGTTTGCAATAAATATATGTTAATTTTTCACTTACCATTCGGAACACATACTCTTCTGGGCACAAATGGCCAATTAAAAATATTCATCGCTTCCTTGATGTGCCATTTAGCCAGCTATATTTCAATGCCTGGGTCCATGGGCTCCCATACGACTGATTAGAGTCGACGCTATTCATTCGACGTTCATAGTTTCACGCAGTCTTATTTTGCATGAAGTTGATTATCTTTAATATACATAAGAACCCGAAGTAGTACAAATACGTGAAATCCCGTCAAAAGTTGCTTTTATCAGAGGTCATTTAGCGTGCAAAGTATAATAGGCGGGAGGCAAAGCAAAGTTAATTTATTTGAGGTTTGTTCTATTGTCTTGCGCTGCTGTAAAACTGTACCATATCTAACGTGTATGACACAGCCAAAGACAACTGCCAGTAACTCAGCTATTTCAGAAGAACTGACGCATCGCTGACATTCTGGAACAAGAAGTGGGAAGAATACAAGACTGGCTTCAGCAACGGAATGCAGCGCAATCAGTGGCTCGGCTTGGAGAAGATCCATTTACTGAGCACCAAGAACGAAGCTGTCATCCTAAGAATCGAACTACAAGGCGACCGATGCAATATCGAGCAGAACGTTGGCTGCTCGGGGAAACCAGAAGGTTACTGGTTTGGAGAATGGGAATTCAAAGTAAGAACTTTTGAGCAATTTGTTGCAATATCTGAGAGGAGTTTGAATGATGATGAAGACTTGGATGCAAATATTCTCAAATCCGATTAACTAATATTACAGATGTACAGCTTGATAATTAATTATATATAAGCATAGAATACCAGTTTTGCTATAAATTGGATAGTTTATAAACCAGCTAAAATTCTTTGTTGAGTTTTTCAAAGAATGTTGTCAAACAAAACAGGAAAGCGTACAAATTAATTCTTGCTATAATTTCAGGTAGGCGACGAAGCGTCTAATTATCGCTTAGAAGTAGCAACAGCGACGACTGGCAATCTGACTAGTCACGATAGCAACGATTCGTTTTCCAGTCTGAACAACGAACAAATGTTTACAACGATCGATCGTGACAATGACAAACGACCAGGAGAAAACTGCGCTATCATGAATTTCTTTGGGTATTCTTCATTAATGCTATTGTTAATAAGAAAACGAAGAGCAAATCAAGTTTTTATATTGTATTTGCAATTATGAACATTTCTAGAGGCTGGTGGCATAATGAATGCAGTGCGGCAGCCCTGAATGGAAAGTACCAAGTCAGCGATAAACCGATTGGACTTTTCGGTTTCAAGTGGGGCTGGTATCACTATCCACCACAATACGTGATAAATCCAATTCGATCTGAAATGAAAATTCGCAAAATAATAAAGGCGTAATAAGCAATCACGTTTAGCTCATGTGTATAGTCAAATCACTGCCGTATTTGTACCATTCTTTGAGATATGATTTATGTATACTTTACAAGTATGATTTGCGTTGTTGTATTATATTGCGTGCTACAGCACAAATTATTTACTATGATACTGGACTTTAATCTGTAGCTGTTTTTTAATTGTATAAGGACAAAAGGACTATTCTTCGAGACCATTAATTCAAAATATCATTATGTATGAATATCTTAATATTATTTTGCTTTCGCCGGATAAAGTTAGGCAATCTGTATCATCATCGATGTGCTAAAATTAAATATTCATCGCAACAATTGTATTATAAACTTTTACTCCCCAATTAGAATTGCTTGTTACTACGTTTCTTCACTCTCGACAGAATGATGGTCATTAGACAAATGGATAACTTTAAAACTACGTTGTCTAAGTTATTATTGCAATACCAAATCAAACATTCAGTAATTGGTTTTGATTTAGAACAGTTGTGTTCTTACGTTTCATGCATTACACTAATTAGCAAAGAGAGCAGAAACGGGACGCGCACTAGAATGCTACCATGCTGTAAAAATGAAATATAAGACAATATGGTACTACGTCTTCTACAATATTTGAACATAAACAATCATATGATCCTGTAATAAGTCACTATCGTCCCCACATGCATAGCAAAATAAGGTCTGTGTCACAGCCGATGACCGAATTGAATGTCAGGATAAAAAAGGCTTGAATTTATAATGGCTTCAGTAAATTTCAGAATGTTGTTTACTGCATCTTTTGCTTTTTAGCCCGATCCCCTCAAGTTGGGAATACGGTAAGCTGTTTCATAAAATTGTTGAGTACTGAAAATAGAGAAATTTCACTAAGATTAATCGATCGACAGCTATGATTTCGTGGCATGTTACGCAATTCTGCTTAATATGAAGCGCATGTTTCAAATTAATTCAAATAGTTTGTATCCAAGAGAATCACGTGGTGTAGGCGAAGTGGTATCGTTCTGTGCTTCATTGTTTTGAAGTGAACGGGGAGATCCAACTTCTGGAGTGGCGGCAATTGTTTGATAAGCTGTTTCTCCGGGCGAATTGCGATCTAAGAGAGATGGCCAGCATGAAAGATTATCTCTTAGGAAAACTCAACCAACTTTCGCTCGCAGGGACGTCTGGTATGGTACTTTTGGGCGCAATCCGAGCGCGAAAACTTTGCCCGATTTCGCTTTTGCGTTGAGTACGCAGAAGATTTCGCACCGTTTCGTACACATTTTGATAATTCTGAAAACTGCACATTAGAGCAAAAAAAATTTCTTTTAAAATTTCTAATTAACTTCAATACACTTTTTTTTAGTTATTCAGTAATGTCTCAAAGTTCTTTTTTCCAAAGAGGTCGAATGCAATACAACAGAAATCAAGATATGAAGAAGCAGGAGTTAAGTCACTTTATGAGGTGCAGATTGAAAAAAATGTTCAAAAAGGTGATCAAAAAAGGAGGTCCGTTTTGGGTGTTGTTGACTTTTGAGATACGCTCCTTACTTCTCATGTTCAAGCTTGAAGCGATGCCCCTGTTTCAGTAAGCTCAGTCATCGAATTATGATATAATCTGCTTTATTATTGAACCTCAGTTTCAATTATCCTTGCATCAAAGGTGAGCGATGCATCCAACTTACCTCAAATTTTATTTATCAAGCCTCACTGATATGAGGTGCCGGTTTAGTTAAATGAAGAAGAATATAGTTACAGTCGACTCTCGATATAACGGCACCCCTCGGGACCGGCCCCAGGTGCCGTTATATCGAGAGTGACGTTATATCGAGTTGGCGTTCTACTGCGAGTGTTTGGGTCAAAAATCCCACAATGTGACGTTATATCGAGGTTTTTACCCAAAAATAAGCACGTTAGAAGACAATAACGATTCAAATGCAACGATTTTATTTTTATTCAGCTTCGCTTCTTTGGAATGCTCATTAATAAACTGAAATAAGCAGACAAAGAAATTCGAGACATACAAAAAGTTTCTTAACACTAAAGCGGCCGTTACATAGCTGCGGCGTGCAACTTTTAGTTGCAAAGGGTCGTTACATAGCTGCAACCATTTTTGCAGTATGTATCAAAAAGAGCGCGGCAAACTTCATTGTTCTCCATGGATTTTATTTATTCAAAGTCCAGATATTCAAAAATACCGTAATATTTCAATACTTCGCGCAAAGATCGATACAATATTAAAAAAGGTTGTAAGGGTCTCTGTGGCGTGTGGCGTACGATCGGTATGTTTCGACCGCAAGCTGCACGCCGTAAGCAAAATTACAAGCGTAGCAGCAATGTAACGACCCGTTGCGTAAAAACTCTTGACGCACGCCGCAGCAATGTAACGGCGGCTTAAACACAAGAAAGACGAAGACAAACAAAAAAGAGTGCAGATTGATTTCTGCTTCTGCTTCGACTGCAAAATTAAAATGATTTCATGTTGGGATTTGCAGGCTAATTTAAAAATTTTAATTTTAATAATTTGTTGAGTGCCTTTTTGTGTAAATTTTGATTTTTTTGCCAAAAATAATGAGGTGACGTTATACCGAGAGACTTTTTCTTCGTAGGGACCGACCCCAAGTGACGTTATATCGAGAGTGCCGTTATAGCGAGGTGACGTTATATCGAGGGTCATTTTGCTTTAGTTTCTTTTACGACCAACCAAATCGGGCCCAAGGTGACGTTACATCGAGAGTGACGTTATATCGGGATGCCGTTATATCGAGAGTCGACTGTATCAATCTTTACCTTAACATGACGTTTGTAGTAATAAAAGAAAATCACTGAAGCAATTGCAACCGAAATTAAGAATGCTCCAAGAACGTAGACAACAATCAGCCAAGTCGAAAAAGCTTTATTTTTCAGTAGATATTGCTCGCTTTCATCGCTCGTTGAATTAGCAGTTCCGACTCGAAGCTAAAATTATAAGATAAGTACCATTCATTTCGAACTTTTCGCGCGCTTCACAAATTAATTAATCCTGGCTCATCGCTACCGAAAAATGAAGTGCATAAGTATATCACAGCTTGCTGCCAACGATCCTGAATTATTCGAAGGGCAGGAAGCATGTGTTGTTAAACTTCAAATTTTACGATCTCTTGTCGTACCTTTATATAAATATCCTCACTGTTGCATTTCTCCGGAACAGTTCCGTTCAGCTTAGGCCCTTGTAAACCACTGCGGCAGTCGACATTTAAGTTTCCTGACGAAATTGCTTGATCACTTTTGCAGGAAACGAAAAGTTCGTATCGCCTTATGTATCCGGGGCAATAATTGTCAGTTAACATCCAATCAACGCTAACAAAGTTTTGGTCATCGTCCAGCGTAGCTTCAGTGATTTTAGGCGGCATGACGTCGACTTCAGGAGTTGTAAAATATGCGCATTCCGTTAACATTACATTTTCAGCTCCTGTTCACAAAATGTAAAGTGTGACAATATTTCGAGAGAAAAATACACACGTATCTTAAATTTCATAAAGAATTCGTTCTAGTAAATAAGTTTCCTAGCGTTTGTCCTGTTAAGTCGCAGGGTCCGCTTTTTACTAGTGGGTATGAGAACCCGCCTTATGGATAGCGACAGTAGAATATCGGGTGGGCCGTTGCATGCCTGACACCAGGATGTTGACAATGGGGAAACTTTCGCAGCGAAGCCGCTACCAATTACCCGACCAGCGGAGGGATGAGCACCTTAATTAGGTGAGGGGCCGTCCTCAGCGGGAATTGAACTCGCGGCAATGAGACTTATGAGTGGTGCTTCAGACACCAATCGACCCACATTAAATATTTGTTCTTTAAATACAATACTGCTTACAATAGAGGCTTCAGTTCAATTTTTGGAGGGCGTCTGCTCAAGGACCTCCTCTCTATTTCAAACTTTTTATTCGAAAAGCTTTCTTTTGAAAATACGATCTCGTTAAAGAACAGAGAAACGACAAAAAGTAGCAATTAGTGGGGGAGAGAGAGGAGGTAAGCTGGAGTGTGGAGGGGAAAGGTAAAAAACGTGTTGTGACACAGATAATTGTGGAATAACTTAAAAGTAGTTCCCGTAAGATGGGTGCTGTTGTGGGGTCCCGTTTATACTTTCTAACCGTATTTTCCCACTCTACCCCACCCCCCCCCTTTTGCTCGCTTGCTAGCTTCCATCGCTGTCTCTTCTTGCTAACACTTTTGCACTCTGTCTCTAAAAAATTTTTGCTCATCAAGCAGCAATATCGTCGAGCGGAATGATACTCGAATTAGTCATCTGTTTGAAGAAATCTCAAACGGATTGACTTCAAACCTGTGATCCGAAGCGTAATATTTTCCGCTATGGGAAGCATTTACCCTTCTAAATGTTTAAACAAAATTTACAGCTAAAGAATTTGCCGCGCACAGCTGCAATATTTCAAAATTTGTTAATTGTACCTATTTTTAGAGCGATTGAGTAGTTGTGAAATGGCTTCAAACACAAATCCGAGCAATTAAAGCAGGGTTGTTCATCATAAATTTTATATCTGCAATCGACACCAGGCACTGTTTCTCCTGAACACAGAGAAACGAGACTATAGCTGGTTTCCAATCCATTAAAGTTCAGCGGCGAGTCAGTAATAATTCCAAGGCTTGCACCGTTGTCATGTAAGCTTAATTCATAGTTATAAGAAGCAAAAAAGTGACTCAGTTCCCATTTAATGTTGATATGATTAAAATTGACAAAGTCCACGGTGATCGGGCCACTGAGAGGTTGTCCGTTCTTGTTCAATATGCAGTCATGAATATAATCTTGCTCTCCGAATTTACAAATAAAAGTAGTCTCATTGGGCCAAAAACCGCATTCGGACCAGATTATTTCATCGTAATAGCAATTAAAGGCACAAAGTGGTCCAGAAAATGGGATATTGCATTGACAACTTGAATTATTGATTTCCTTCGAATTATCAGGACATGAAAAGGTTTCATTCTGATCAGAAACTTTGATTATTTTTGGGGTATCGAAAGAATGGTAAACATTTTCACTTAAATACTCATTATTACTTCCAATTTTTTCGTTGTTTTGCGCAGTTTTGATTGCAAATCGAAAACAACAAAACGTCTGTCCATACAAAGCGAGTGCTAGTTGAAACTGGACTTTAACCTGAAGCATCAATACTGCAAATATTATGTCGCAGCGCCAACTCCTCGCTACCGGGTTTTGTTGAGAAACCGCCCCCCCCCCAAACAAGTGCCCCGTGGGCGCTTTTTCGGGTTGACTTTCCGTAAAAGCGTCCCCGAGGCGCTTATTTAGATTCCAAATTAACATTTCTGATTAACCATAGCAAGTAAATTATTAGCACTTTCAATACAACTTTAGGTTAAAATAGCAATTAACTAAATCAGTTTGTCGTATGTTTCCACTATGTTGCTTAGTTGCTCCGCTTAACGACGTTACTTTACGTCGATTTACTCGATAAATGAAGAAAAAACTTTTTGGAGTTTCTAAATATCACGGAAGGCACTTCTACTACTTGGCAAAAAAATCGTCCTGGGCGTTTTTTGGATTTTGGTGAGATTCGTCAAAAGTGCCCCAACAAAGAAAGTGCCCCAGGACAGTTTCTCGGAAAAACCAGATATGTTTGTAATGCTAATTTTAGAATGCGTTACACCGCGATACAACTTCGTAAATGTTTCATACTGGCTTGTTCATAAGTGTAATTATTACAGGAGTATGATTATCTGTCTTTTTAACCTAATTATCGCTTGTTATTTGTAACTGTTCATCTTCTAATAATGCGCTATTGCTGTAAATTCCTGCGGGTAACTTTGTAAAGACACGCTCTCTGACAAAGGGAAAGATGTTGTATGAGCGAACAGCAATCTATTAGGATTTTCGAGTGTAAAGACGGTAGCAAATCAACACTATGTGCAACGTTAAAAGGAGAAGTTAAATTGCAAATCATTATGATGTGGGGTGAACAATGACTAATAAAAGGTCAGACTTGCAAAAAATTTGCCTCAGATCCTCGATTCAGTTCAATAATACGGCCTATTCATAAGACCGTTATAACTGCATCTGTTAAAATTTACAATTGCAGGAGGTTCGGCAATTGGTCAGTGGGGACGTTGGCGTTAAAAAATTTTCCTTACACACCAATGGCCAATTATCGCACGTCCCACAATTAGGATGACAACGGTTTAATGAAAACACCCCTTGAAGCTGCCAAATTACTTTAACCGATATTTATTTGAAGTGTAAGAGTGTACCTGCACCGTGCTGATAATAACGTCAACAATTTCGTTCATCAATTCGAGTTGGGTGATTCCTATTTTAAATGAAAAGAAAACTGTGTTATTCGTGAGCTTTGATATCATGACTTGTTGTAATGTCGAGCAAATATAAGGTTCGAATAAAGTTCCACATGCTTTGGTAATGTTGATTTTCTCCAGTTGCCTAATAAACATTGCTTAACCTTTGGCATATGGTAATTGCAAAACATCAAATAAAAATTGATGTTTACTGTTCTGATAATGATTCTCTCATAAAAGAATTGGATGACCAAGTTTTCGTAATAGATTATTTTTACACAAAGGATCGTTTATTAAACTAATAAGTTTCGAATGAGAGATTCGAAAAGCAGTCAAGTCAGAAGAGTTTTCAGAAAATGCGAAGGGCTGTCTGAATCCCAACATTCCGATTATTACTTTAACGTAACGCAATTCAGAAAAGCCTAATAAGTTGGCAAAAGAACTGGCTCGTTCATTACAGACACAACGATAAAGTTTTCCATTCCTTCCCCCTCGCTGCACGTCTCATAATTATGTGGATGATCACGTGTGGTACTCAATATTCTGAAAGCAATGTCTTGGGCAGAAAATTTGGTGTCTTTAATTTGAAAACGAAACATGAAAGTAAAAATACTGTAAAATTAGCACTAAATTCCTAATTAGGAAGCTGCCATAGACAGCGGAAGCTATTTTTCAACTTAAAATTGATTCGAAAGAAGCATTACATAAAATTTAATTTGCGTACTGGAGCAGGCGGCCGAATTTATTGACTGCCAGGCTATATAAAAGTCTTACGAAAGTTTTGAAGTGAAGAGCCTAACAAATTGCATTCAATTGGATGAATTTCGAATGCAATCTGAAGGGAATTATTTAAAGCTAGAATATTTACAGGAATGTTAGCCGAGTATTTCAGGATTGACAAGAATGAAACATATGCATGCTTCGTTTCGACTGTACAAATAACAATCATAAGCACATGTTCTAATTCACTAATAAACCAAATTCTTACTGCTTCAGGATGTCTGGTATCGATGCCCACGAAGGTTCTTCCAAAACATAATATGCTTGCAGATCTTCAACAAAATTGCGAGTTGATATGTTTGATGCCATATTTTTTGCTTCTTCCGTAGATGATAGTTTGGCACCAAGCCAAAATACTGATTCTGATGGGCTCACCCATAGGAGCGGATAAGGCGTTATCGAAGCCACAAAGCTTGAATATTTGCCATCGCCTAAATGTTAGCTCTCAATGACTTAAGCAAAAGCGCCATTGTTGCCTTTAATATTGAACTGAAGGTCATTCACTTCCCATGATCGAACCAGTCAGTTTATTTCAACAGGACACATGATTAACTCAAAAAACTGCATTTCATAAATTACTTTTTGATGAAACTTTGTCAAAACCCAGCAGTATCATCAGTAAATAAAAATCCCACTTTGCGAAATAAAAGCAAGTAGAAACATCCAATATATATTAAAAGTTAGGCAACAGTTAGTGACGAAAGAGTGGTAGTGTCCCCCTCCCCCCCTTACACGGCATTAAAGTAAATATCGATGGCTAGGTCAGCAGAACTTACTACAATCCGTGATGTCCCAATAAACCATTGGTGTATTGAGAGAAATCTGAAAATTTTTGAAAAGAAGGACGCCGAAAAGAACTAAAGAGGTCTTCATTGATGCATTTTTCAGCCGATTATTGGTAGAAAGTGCAAATATCAGGATCCTGTAAAAAGTTGGGAGGAATTATACATTTTTCTCTCTAATGCACGCGCGCAAATGAAACTACCGTAACATTGAGTCATTTTCATAAGAAGATTATAACGAGCAGAGA
This sequence comes from Plectus sambesii, assembly GCA_002796945.1. Classification (NCBI taxonomy): domain Eukaryota; kingdom Metazoa; phylum Nematoda; class Chromadorea; order Plectida; family Plectidae; genus Plectus; species Plectus sambesii. The sequence continues at coordinate 38,907 of NIUQ01000362.1, forward strand.
AAAGAAATCATAAGAACGTAAATAGCATGGTAAATGTAATATAAATACATAAGTGCAACTTTTTGCGCGAAAGTGAGCGATTAAATTATGATATTACCAGGATATCACACATAAGGCTTTGTTATAAATGAGAAAAATTGAACATTGTCGTTTTGCGACAACCTTGCAGTAAGTACGTGCGTCCAGTCACGTATGCTAGTGTTGGGGAGGAGTTCGGTTTCTGACAATGATAAAGGCAGCTATAAATATTCTTTCCTCTAAAAGCATTTAACTTATGATTAGGACTAGTTTCCAGGTGAGGAAGGAAGCTGACGGTCTCGTTTCTCAAGCGAAAGCAACATTTGGTAGCAATTTTGAGCAACGCATCATGCGACGTGACCTCGAAAGCATGTCAGTATTTTATGACTTCTCTAATTAATCCCATCGCATATCAGATCAAAATAGGCACGCTTAGCGTTTATCGTTCGATCAGCTGTTTGCTTAAGGCGGTGATTTGCTGCGGCATGTGATTATAATGCTGGTTCAAATCGGTCTGTGTCGTAGTTAAGCGGTGATTAACCGCAGCAGAGTTAAGCCGCAGAGAACTTTGTAACCTTTATTCTTGCAACCTATGCAACCATATTCGCACTGGCTTCTGCGCGAAATATAGTAAAGCTGTGATCTTTGAACAAATGGACTGTCTGTGAGAGTCACTCGTTGTCTCAACTCTTGAGCGAGTATTCATAACTCTTCGCTGTAAGCGAAAAAAGCTCGAACCAACTTCATAATCTTCTTATAAGGGGAAGGTGCTGCCAGTTGGCAAAGCAGACGACTAAACGTCGCCAGTTACTGACTCGGTAATTCATTTGCGCTATCACGGAACAACTGATTTTGGAATTTTCAAAGTTATGCACGTATTATAACATAGGCGCACGTCGCTGCACTGTATTCACCGTCTTATTTGTATTGATTAAAACTGGAACAAAAGCGTGCATGTGTAAAAGATACAATCAAAGATGGGACTGGGTTTTGAGATATTTTGTAACTTTTGATTGGGATTGGGTAGGGACAGAAATATTTCTGGTCTGAATTCCAATGACGAAGACAAGGCCAGATTTGAGAAATACTGACGTGTGAAAGCCTTTATTTAATGTTTCTAACAAATCTTTGTCGTCTCAGTGTTTTTTCAAATCAGTTTTACTATATTAAAGGAAAGGGAGAAGTTGTTGATAACTCATCATTTTATTATATTTCGACTTTAACTAGGGCAAAATTCCAAATCAAAGATCACAGTCCAATTCGAAGAGGGCGTCGTCCAAATCAAAACGATCATCACTATCCGAATCAAATTAATATGAAAAGTGTTCGTACTGAAGTGGAAACGGTATACAATTTCCAAGAAGTAAGAGTTAGGCTTAAAGCTGATGGAAGATCGTGTCAACTACGCAACCTATAGTACACTTATGATAAAATATGTCCTAGTCAGTATCGCATTGGGCGTCTGCCTCTTCGGCAGCTTTATTTTCTTCAGTCCGTTTCTGTTTGAGAAGCCCTGCCAAAACTTCGGATAGCTGCGATGCATCGCTGTCACGCTGCTTCGCAACGCAGATGGACTTTCGAGACTCGTCTGACAGCTCCTTGCGAATTTTCAGCGCTATATAAATCGGCTGGTGGGCAAAGTATTTTTGCAGCTCATCGTCGTCAACCTGAACGATTTGAAGTCAATATCCATCCTGAGAACGAAATCCCCAAGGGACAGTTCATGGACGAGGGAAAATTGAACCGTACTGGGTGAAATTGAAGAAGTTATGCCAACCTGGACATCTTGATTCAGTTTTAGCATCGTCTTCCTTATTGTCCTCTGAAGTTTTCGGCATCTCAATCGTTCCGTGGCGAACGAACCATTTGGGGAAACCCAAGTAACAATGTGTGTTCCTTGTATCATGGCATGCTCGAACAATTGTTCATCAATGGCCATCACAGTGTCTCTAATGTGTTCCATTTGTTCAATGATCGTTGTCTTCTCCAGGCCGATATTTATATCACAAGCGAGAAGTAAGTTCCCATCGCTAAGCTCAAATGATGCTTGTTTCGCCAACTGCACAAACCGAGAGAATACCTGAAGTTTGAAGATAAACTCTTCATGCAGCAATTCGAGCAGGTTGCTCAATAAAAATAAATATTTTTTAAGGTGTATCTGTTTAAGGAGAGCTATGGTACTTAAAGAGGGGGACACCATCAAGGAGACAGGGATGTGCATTGAATAGAAGCCGTGGCATTGATAGGATAATAATAGGCCGCAACTTTGACCCAAATAAAACTGAAACCAAACAAATTGAAGACTAGCAGAAAAAAGTTGCGTTAAAATAGTTGCACACCGGTCTCGTTTTGCTGCGGACGCCAGACTTCTAGTTGTTACCTTATTATTCATTAAGTTGCGTCAGTTGCTAACCTCTATTCGCCGTGCTTCACTGAATTTCTTTGGTCCGTTATAAATGCCGACTAAAATGTTTATTGCTGATTTGTTGCCCCATACTTGAAGAAGAACGAAGATCATTCTTTTTTCTTCCAACTTTTTTGAGACTTCTTTTCGCTCATCTCCGCTCCCGGCGACGATGCTTTCCAGCGAAAACATTTCCTGAATAAAACCTTTTTCTTTAAGGTTATTGTAGAAATTTGGAAAATTAGTAAAACAGCTGAAGACTAGGATGCAAAGATGCACATGGCAATTCGATCATTCTAAGCTTACACGCTGTCGCTTACTACGCCTCAATATTTTGAAAGAAATCTGAAGCATTGGTTATTAATTCACTCTTTGCAGTACTGCTACCGAATCTCATGATAAGACGGAGTCGGTTAAAAGTGTCAGAGAAGGCGGTTACATCAGTAACGGAGCTTGACCACGTTGACAAAATTTTTGATGGAAATTACGAATTCCACTGACAGTGATGACGATGAAAAATCTTTTGCACAATTCAGTCCTTGTACACGTTTTCTATTACTCATTGTAGCATGCTGTCCGCACTAATACAATCTTTGATCAGAATAAGCCAAAATACATGCAATCATTGTCGAATGATCTTAATTTACTATTCTTTCTACTCCCAGTTAAGAAAAATGCTGATAAAGTAAAGGTTATAGAATGCAGAGTTATTTTAATGCAAAAAATCTGAAATGATTTTGTAAGCATTCCGGTTAATTTCGTAAAATTAGAAAATATAAACAAACATTGTAACCTTTACATCCTGAGCATAGAGTGGCCTGCAATTTCTTTACATGTTTTACCCATTTAGAGCTCAATTAGAGCTACCTTTTAAACGTCAGTTAAATTTATAATCAAAATAAAAATTGTTAATTACCTGAAGCGACTTGTCATTGAAATCTTTTCTAAATCCGTATCGCTCTTTTACATGGAAAGAAGCTGCTAAATCAGTTGACCAAGCCATCACACAAGAGGCGAGTTTTGTTGTAAGCAAACTGGATGCGTGCCATGCTTCTAAATCGGCGCTCTTCAAAATCTGCTCCATCTCGGACATGTTCGAAATCTGAAAAAGTTCAAACCTAACCATAAGTTTAAGTTTTATCCTTTTCCCAAAAGGCGCATGAATTAGCAGTTTAGCTAATAAGTTAGTAAAGGAGAGGTATGTAAGCGTATTTCGGTTTTCATTTGAGTGACGGAAATTTCTTATAAGTGACACGATAGCCTCAAAGTTGTGATGATATTTTATTTTGCATGCTGTTTATTGCACACCTTAATAATACCGCATAAGGCATTTCGAATTTTTTTGTTTACTTCCTTGTAACGCAGTCTTACTATATCAAAGATGGTTCAATAAAAGAAAAAAGTTGACCTCTTGCAGAAAAAGCAGCTGCGGCTGCTCGTGCAGGTCGTTAAAAAACTCTCGGATCGTCGCGCGTCGAATATTGATGGCCATCATTTCTTCCTTTTTCTTCGAGTGTCTTTCTTGAGCTTCAGGGTCGATCTGCTGCACAGAGAGGAGAGAGGAGCCGCCGGTCGCGGTTTTGGCGGCAGACGAAGAAACAACATTCTGTCGGCCAAGTATCCAGCTGACTGCCGTACATATCGTCAAGTATTCTACTGGTCGCCTTCTTTCTGTGAGTTTTCGATGCATCGTGGCTGCTGATTCCAAGGATTCATCATCGTCTTCTTTCGAAGGGGATTGAGAAACAGCGGGCAGAGACATTTTTCAAGCTTTACGGTTGAGTTTTGCCGTCTCAGAATAATAGGGTGTAAGGCAAAATCAATTGATCTTTATACCGGCTAAAAACTCCAATCTTTCCTTACGAAAAATATAAATATGCTTCTATTCGGGACTCTGACAGCCTCACGATCAAGAATTTGGGCGCACTGTGAGCTTGCTGATGTCCTATCGGCAAAGCGATTACCAGCTGATCTGTGGTGGGCATTTCCGATAATTTCCGGAAACGCTGGATGACTTAGGCGTCTGCTGCTAGCAAGAAAGCAAGTCGTTTCCTGCGCGCCATATAGTGGCACAACACTATTGTCACTTTTATCTCGACCACAATGAACCCTAAGCCGTCATATTTCTGAAACTGTTCCTCAAGAGCTTTTCATATGAATTAACATCTCTCGGTCGCTGGCTTGGGATATTATTAAGGGTTTTTGGGGTAGCATGTAACCATCATATTCAGTGCACACCTTCAAAACATTCAGAAATAAATAGAGCCACATCAAACACCTATGCATGCTTCAGTCTTCTTTTGCGGCTACTGCGAGTGCGGCTAAAGACGGAAGCATGATCCAATAGCTCACATTGACGTTGCACGTTTCAAAGAAAGAGCAGTTTATGAACACTTAAATTAAACATGCTTACCAGCTCTTGGAATATTGACCGATTCTTTGTGGCAATTGTAGTTTTTTGTTGGACTTTGATATAACTTTGTAGTAGAAATATATATGGTTTTAAAATAAACAGCTCAAGAATGATAAACGATCTATTAGAGTAAATGAAAATACTGCTACAACTTCATTGATTTCTAACATTATCATGAATCGATTAGAAACTCTATCGAAGTCAGCAGTAACTTCAACACGAAAGCATGAACATACTGCATGCGTACGGTACAAATCTCGCCATAACGCCGGTCGGCGGGCGAGTCGGCGACGCGAATTTCCACTCGTTTCGCATCGCATTTTCGCCGATCTTTGCCTCTTCCTGCAGCTAATGCTGTATGACTGTTTAACAAACATTCCCCTGTCTAATACCTAAGCCTAAGGAAAAATAAAAAGGAACATCTTCGAATATCAAGCTAATTTTTTGCTGTGAGCTGACTATTTATTGCCTGAACAAAACATGGAGTCGCTCGAAAATCTTCATATGATCGTCAACTATCTTATTTCATCCAAGAAGTATCACTTTCTGCTTGCCGCAATCAAGGGTCTCAGGAATGGAGCTGTGTGAGTTGGTATTTTCTTGGGTTTATTTTGGTTATGCAGTGAGGACGCGCTCTAAACGGCAATAGTGGGCGGTGTGCAACAAGTTTGGTATCACTGCAATTGAACCTACCTCAAAGTTAAAGAACATCTCCGTTTTCATGCCTTCCAAAAGCTCACTTTGGGCTTACTAATTCAACCCTGTTGTCTTCTTTTCTTTCTCTAACGATTTCTTCGGCAAATCATTTTGAAAAAGTTATTTACACAAAGATGGCTTGCGTTGATATACTCATAAGTTTCCATTATCATTTATGTAGTGCTATGTTATGAATTTTAGCCTAATATTAGTCAACTACTCGTCTTTTCCTTTGATACATCCGAGTATATTGAATATCTCTGAAGTAACGAGATACCCCTCGAAAGGGCTTGATTGAAGGGGTGGCTAATTAGTTCTGAGATACCATGTATGCTTCTTGAGATAATCCTCGTGCTTCCATATCATCTTTACATTTTGAAATCGAAACTATATTTAGTCAATGATTTAAATGGAACGGCCAGTTACTTAAGCGCACAGGGCAGAAAGAATGTTGATAATTATATGCTTTCAGGTATGGTGTTCGCATTCGCGCACCGCATGCGTTGGTTATGGTCTTCCTGTTTGGCAGTGGAACGTACGTTTGTTTGTTATTTTTGGGTATACCGGTAAAAGTGAAAACATTCTGTCGCGACAGTGATATCTTCACTGTGTTGTGATAGATTGCTGAGCGAACGCTTAAGTAGCCGCACTCACTGGAATCGTCTCGTTCCCTGTAAGTAGCTGCACTCACTAGAGTCTACCTCCCGCCGTCCTTTAACCTGTGGCGAGACTAGCTCGTTATAGCTTTGGAAAAGACATTTGGATCGCCCAAGCTGTCTAACTTTCACTATAAACTACTATTATATAACTGTTTTCTGTTACAACGGTCGTGTGACGAATGAAACGGGAAAGGGAAAACAGAGAAGATAACGTTACAACACATTATAAACAAATTCCACTGCAATACATACATGCAGTTTATCTCTGCACCTAGTCCAATTTGAGCTTTAAAGGATTTTTTGCATTTGTTTGACTTGAAATGCGTTTCAGCGTGTGGAAAAAGTTGTTGACGATTTTAAAGTTGACGCGAACGCATGCGGTCAATTTGGCCAAGTTCGTCTTCAGCTACAAGCTGATTCACGGTGGTTTGGGTGCGATTGAGGGCCGTAAAAAGGAGTGGCACTCTTTCGTCGCTGCTTTCATCATGGGCTACTTTGTTTTTGGCAAGAATAACGGCGTAAACATGCAGGTGTGTGGGATTCTTTTTAGAATTATACCTTTTTTACTTTATTGAAATATTTTCAGAGAAAAGCGTCGTTAGTAGAGTCTCCCATTTATATAAAAAGTTTCGTTATTAAAATAGAAATAGTATGATAGCAATGAGCTGAGCTTTAATGCGATTGATAACTATGTGTGAGGCTGTTTTAGCCATTGAAAAAGCTGAGTAATATTATTAATCTGACTAGTTAAAATGAATAGGGAAACATTTGGAAGCTAAGAAAATAGAAAACGAGCAAAACTATACTGTCGTCACACGAGTGAGTAGAAATTAGTCTATTTGAAGACCTTAAAGGGAAAATATGGCTGGGTCGGCTAAGCGCATAGGAATCAAGTGAGAGTCGTATACAGTATGTGACCACGACCGCGCGATTATCGTGACGGAATAAATGTACAGTGTAATTCGTTCCTACCGGTACTTGGGGGATCGGCTAAAATTAGAGGTATAAATGAGATATCAGTATAAGCGAAATCAGTGTAAACGAATTCTTCTCTACAGTCAAATATTTAAAATTTGTATCAGAGAGTCGTAAAGGACACCATAGCACGCTTAGTATCGATAACGAACTTGTGCACATTCGCTTTGGCGTTCACTCTGTTAACTTTATCCCTACGGGCCAACGCGTTATTTTCTTGTAACTAAGATATTGCGACGATATAACGAGAGCTAACGCGGCAACAGAAAGACTGCAAAACTTTTTAGATCAATTTGTACCTGTTATCCCGCATCATGGTGGGTCTGGCGCGTCTTGCCGTGCAGAAGGGCGTGTTGCCTGAGCCGCAAGGCGCCGTCTTCCCCTGGTTTGCGGCTGTCGTTTGGGGAGTAGTACTATGGCTCTTTGAGCACCACCAGTCGGTGCTTCAAGGTTCCCTGCAGGCCTCCATGACCTATCTTTACCATGACAGTAACCGCTGGAACACTCTTCGCAACTTCCTCTGGGTCAACAAGTAATCGTGCTCCCTTTTCAACAGCGACCTGTTTCCTATCATCTGCTTGTTTCTTTGGATTCGCCTGGCGCCTATTATTCACTTGCTCTTTCATTGGCGTCGAGGGTTGAGGCATTGCCATTTGGAATTATAGAACGGTGGTTGTGCTCATCGTCTTCTTGATTTATTGTTCAAAAATTGCGATACGCTTTCGATTATGAATGAAGTGTTTGAACGTTTTTATTTTCCTGGATGTTAGCTTCATTCACTGCTTGTATGATAAACACTTTGATTTGTCCTGTCAAGAATATAAAACTATGTTTCGATTTGTTGTCTTCTTTGGGGTGCCTATGTGGCATGGGGAAAGAAGATACAGGGCATCGTTTAGAGAAAAATTTACGTTTATTAGAAAACTGGTGTCATATGGGATAATTGTTCCATTGCGATAATTTGCATTTAATCAGTCATGAGGGGAAACTGCAACTATCAAAAATCCTTTTATATCACGTCAGGTTTGAATGCTCACCCTGTTACATTTGTCTCGCAGTGAAATAAATTTTTTTGAATACTCTCCCATAATATCATTAGAATTTTAGAATCTTTTGAGAGCAAAGTTGTTTAAGCCAAATGCAACGGTGTTTCGTTCGCTTGACTTGATGTCATATTAAAGTTTTTTGCAATCATTCGGGTTCCTGATTGAAAGACTACTTGGAGCAACAAAAGTTTGGTGCGTCTTTCTCAATCTGTAAATAAATAGCTTGATGTTCGTTTTAAATAGAATATTATTGTGCCCAATCTATGATTCACAATTTGCCTGCTGATTTATGCGTCCTTGCGCTCAATAAATATCTGAACGATCTTTTTCGGTCAATCTTTTGAGATACAGCAAGCTGTTTTGATAGCTGTTCAATGAGGTACACATTCGGCTATATTTGATTGCTTTTGTAATTTCGAGAAGGCAAATCATAAATTTATGTCAGTTTTAATTTGTTTCTTAGCCTAAGATTTTTGAAATCGAATAAATCTCATTACGAATTGCAACCTTCCTTTACGATGGTCCCTTTTGGACTACTGTACTTCCTGGGGCTCTCCTTACTCATGAAGAGATTTTGAGATTAATTACGCACCTTTTACATTTACATTAATTTTATTAAATTATCCCCTGAATGCAAGGAACAAGTGAAAGAGAACAGTGTGATTAATGAGGTGATGCGCTTGATAAAAAGCTCGCAGAAGACGAACTTCAAACGACCTGGCGGCATGATTCGATATGTCGATGGCTGCTTCTTCCACTTCGACAAACAGTTGGAAAACGAGGAGCGATTCTGCTGGAACTGCGTGGAATGACACAAGTCCAAGTGCCAAGCTAGAAATTACGACTGACGTCGCCTGTATCATCACAAAAGATGACCTTCACAACCATCCAAACCACTTTGCAAGTGCAGACCAGGTGGAAGCGGTCAAAGCTAAAGCAGGCATGAAGCAACAAGCCATTGAGACAATGGATCCAACATCAGCAGTCGTCCTGAATATAAAACGTGGTAAGAGAGTTTTAAGTTTCGGTATGTCATTATATATATTTTTTTAGGACCGTCAGTTGGGTGTGACCGTTTGCCTACTGTCGATGTCATTGACTGAACGCTTGGTTCGGCGATAGCGCACAGAAGCGCTCGCGTCTCCAGCCCTTCCATCCTCTCGTGATGTACTCATCATCCCTGATGTACAAGATCTATGAGAAGCAGAACCCAATGGGCGCGGTTACGGTCAACACTCCATTCATGGTTTATGGCAGTGCGGACCCTGACTTTGGAGGAGTGAAATTGGTCGCGGTGGCGGCGAACAGTGCATCTTCTTCGCGACTGAGCACACTTGAAAGTTGGTGACATCTGCCAAAGAGCTCTATGCAGATGGAACATTTTTGATTACGCCAGGTATATATCAATAAAGAACCATAGAATATGTTGATTTACATATGGGGAAAGTTTCAGGTCTACTGAACATCTGTCTTCGCTCGTCGTCGTTATCGCCCACACGCCCATCGTTAAAGTGAGTAAATTATGTATTCTAAGACTAATAACCTTTTTAAAATAGTGAAAATACTTTAAAGCCTGATATGTAGCTATGTATGTAGCTATGTATAATATGTAGTGTATGTCTTTCTAATGGACTAATTATTAACTTGCCAACCATCTTACACTGTTTTAGGAATGAGCAAACAAGCCACTACCCGCAGCAAGGTAGCAGCCCTGGAGGCCACCGAAGCGGGGCCGCTCAAGCTCGCACCGCTCCTAAACGTCTCGTCCGTGAAGCGGCCGCTGCCTACACCCGCCGTGCTGAGCCCGGAATCGGGTAGCAAGCGACTGCAGGCGGACCTTTTCAAGATGTTCGCCTGCTTTGGCGACGCGGTCGCGGCCACTAAAGCAACGCTTTTGGAGGGCACGTTTCTGGTAAGTTAAAATGTCATTAGCGTTATAATATTAGCGCTTTATGACTGTAATCAGATAGATATCAAGTATTAATTAGAAAATTTCAACCGGAACTAATCATCCCAATATGCTGATTAGTCACTATGGGAGTTTGGCATATCCATTAGGATGGTGGTCTTCAAAGAGTATCGCCTCGGGTTTGGGGTCCAAATCTCACTATTTTTGCGGGTTACTGACGGATTCTGATAAAGTGTCTGAATGTTCTGGATTAAAATAAACTAGTGGACAGCAACGTAGACCTAACCCTCCAGGTATGCTAGCATATATATTCTTCATCTTCCTTATTTCATACTTATTTTCCAGGTTTGCATGCTGAAGACTATGGCATTTGTGCCGATTGCCAACCTTGACAAAGTGTGGAAAGAGCTCGTTAAAGTCATGGACCCGCGCCTTGAGCCACTCATAAAGTACTTCGACAAGTGGTACATGGGTACCACTATCGCCCACTGCCGTTGCACTCCTCGGTCTCCACAAGAACTGTGGAACATGTATGACAACACCTCCAACAGAGACCCACACACTAACAATAGCATGGAGGCGTATCACCGCTCCTTAAACACGCACTTTGGGGTTGACCACCCCTCTAGGTGGGTTGCATGTAAGAAACTTCAATGAATTCAGCAGAAGTTGGATGCCAACAAAGAGGATTTGATCGCTAAAAGGCATCCTGCAACAAGTTGCCCCAACTTGAAATGGATTAAAGCAGAAGAGCGGAAATTGAAATGTGTTGCGTACTACGAAGAACAGTCAAAAAAATTTGATTATCTTCACACAGTCGCCCACAATTTGTCGCTTTAAATTTCGTCCTGTTTCTGTTTACTTAAATGTTTCTTTGATTAATGTATTCTTATGTTATTTTAAACTTATATGCTCTTTGTGCTCTACTTATGTCTTCCCCTGCTCTTTGACTTCTTCTCTGTGTAACATTTTTCCTCTGCTCACTTTTCCTGCCCCTTGACTTTGCTTTAAATAACTTTTTCAGTGTTTATTTTGCCCGCCCTTTGTTAAAGATTGGTACTTTCTTTGACTAATAACACCGTTAATCTATGAACTATCGTTAATTTGATCATAAATTAGTCTAGTCAGAGATTTCTCTTGGTCATGTTTTGAAGCGCCCAACATTGTCTGCAGAAGAGGGCAATTGATTCTCTTGTGCGTAAGTTTAATTATTCACATGCGGTGCGCGCTTGATCAAAACAACCTGTATAACCTGCACTATATTTCATTTTATGTGCAGTTGATAATATGAACTCGACTGCGGGATGCGTCCTTGTTTTATAGCCCCAATACAAGAACCTTCTTGGGTTACTTCAGTCCCCGGATGGTGCATGATGCTCTCTCAAAGCTATATAATCTTATTTGATTTAATGGCAATTATTGCAGCGTTTTCTGATCAATAGAGGCTTTCTTGTATCTATCAAGGCGACATACAAAACCATTTTCACACAATTTCTTAAGTTAAAGATGCCCTAATTTTGCATCTTTGTCGTTCACGTTTTTATAGCTATTCATTATAGTGCACGGTACACTGGACGATGAGAAGTTTGAATCATAATGTGAGCGGGTGAATGCAGCACAGTCAACCAAACCGAACGCGCATCAGAATCCATTCTCAGTCTGGTAGATCAAAACGCCCGTTTCTTTGTTGACCTCCAGCTGAATGTGCTGCTTAGAGTGTCGCGCAGCGCCCATGTTAGCGTCGGCGGAGTAGGAGAAGACTTGCCAATATGGGCCGTATTTCGCGTCCATCTTTCTTCCAATTTCGCTGACACCAGCGCTACCACTTCCATGTTTCGCCAGCACCTCCTTTACGAATTTGACAACCTCATCCTCCATCTCTTTTGGTACGTCACGCGCAATCACTTCAATGTTCACCGCTTGCCGACTCGTCCTCCTTGAACGAAATTGATGCATTAATATGACACTGTATTTTCAGTTTGATTAGTGATGAAAATGCGAAACGTATTATGGTGCCTTGATTCTTGATTCTCAGGGTGGTGTATATCTTCCTCCTTTCCAGTACTCTACAATCTCATTCTTCCTTTTTTCTGCCGCAGCAATGGCTCAGTAATCCTTATTATACCTACATGAACAAACGGACGGACACATAAGAGTAGAAACAAATTAAACTTTAACAAAAAGTGATAGCTTTTGCAAGTTACACGATCTTGTTCATATTTAGTGCGATAGTAATGAACGAAAAAATCATAAATTAAATGCCATTAATATTCAACGTTTCCCTATATCAAAAGAACAAACGTCGAATATAATTGCTGAACAATAATTTTTTGATCGCTTAAAAAAGTGTAATGGACGAATTCTCCGACATCGGCAATCTTCAATATAGCAAAGTTGATTTGGCTTTCTCTCTACGATAAAAACGAAACTGACACAATCGGGACTAAGTCGATATTTGTTACGTTGGCTCATGTCGTTTTTCTAAAAGCTTTCCTAATAGTAGCAGACTTTACTTACAGTTGTATGTCGGATTCTCGACTTCTTGATTTGGAAATTTGTTGTACAGGCAGCGCTATTGAGCGTTCGAAATGAACGATGGCTGACAATAAAACTATGACAGAATATGAAGGTAGCATATTTAAGTTTGCTTCGTGAAAAATGTCGACTAAACCCACAGGTAGATGCCAATACTTAAGCCGAAAACTGTCCACAGTGCCATACGTTTTGTATTTTATTGCTTTACAGAAGGCATTACAAAATTCCGGTTTGATTCGTAAATGTCAAAGTTAGTTTGTGAAGAGGATGTATCATCAGTTATCTGTGTGACGTAACGACTGTGCTGATGAGTGAGCGTGCACAATGCAACGAAGAAAAACAAGTTATCGACTGTTGAAATAATGCATTATGAACTGGGCGCACTTTTTGTTACCGTTCAATATTTTTTTTCTGAAAACGCAGCTTTTTTCGATGAAATATGCAACTGTAGTTGCTGGCCATGAACTTCATCTTGTGAATAATGCTTATTAAAACGCATCAACAAGAAGAGTATGCATTATTTGAGTGAAAGAGAGTCGCGTTTACAAATATTTGGGCGTGGCAATGCATATTCAGCAATGTTAAGGGCAAGTGAATCATTTTCCTGTTTACCAACACCATGACACGCCGTGACGTAAATGAAATGCGTACTGCAATGAGAACTGACACAGCAAATTTTCAGCAGAAGCCGGAGTAAAGAAGGATGTGTACTCTTCATTGCGTATCAGGAGGGTCTCAGTCTCCACCGTGCCGACTGCAAAAATACTTGAGCTGTTTGCTTTGAGAAACTGAGTAACTACGCCCACACATGGTTCCCACTTGTAATAGTGTGCATAATCAACAACATGTCGCCCTCTCAGAAAACAATGAAATAACGCGCTCCCAGATGAAATAGATTCAGCAAATTGCACCATTTTCAACTCTGAATATTAATGTAAATCAAGGTATGCCTTTAGTGCGTCCGATCTATCCATCTCTTCTTTTCCATCGATTTTTGGCGCTGTCATAGCCAAACTTGTCATGGTCGTATACGAGAGCAGATGTAGCACAAACTATTCTCAAGTCGCACGAACTAAAAATGAATCCTCAAACAAAAATAAATGCGTGAGGAAGCAAAATTATTAGAAGCTTTCGGAGCCAACCCAAAACGTGTGAGCACTACAGCCAGAGTGTCGCGGGACTTTCTCTAGTGGACCGGTTTAGTTGAGTTTTTGAAGGAGAGCTGCGATCATCTCGCGGCTCTAGCAAACTGACCACATATTAATATTACCTACGATTAACAAGAATGCTAGACGAAAAGATAGTTTCTATACAAGTTGAAAAGCTTCTCAGCCAGGAGCCAATTTCATAATATATACAATTAATGTTGTTTCAACCAAATGTATTTAAGTCACAGCACTGATTGGTCACCGCGCAACTGACCAATCACTGCTTTGATGCAAATACACTTAGATCTAAAAACATTTCACACTTGTTTTATGAAATTGGCTTCAACTTGTCATGTGCAGCTAAAAATAATACTCGATGCATTTAGCACATATTGAAGTGACCGCAGGTGTCCTTCAGTATTTCGCTTCAGGTAAAAAACCAAAGCCATTGTCTAGAGTTTTCATTCCAGCTGCCACGGAGAGCATCTACGTGCTAAAATCAAATCTCTCACAGTTTGCAAAAGGTGCTAATAGCGCGAGACAGGTTACGAGGTCGATCGTTGGTCGCCCGCAGGCGCGATGGAAGCGGAGGTTACCTATACTCAATTGTGTGTGATTGACACTCAAATAAACAAGGCAAATCGGCGGCTTTTCATAGACGAAGCAGGAATGAGAACGGCAAACAACCACTTAGCCGATGCCCCAAGTTTGCCTTCGTCGACTGCTTTGCATGTTTGTCGATGCCCAGCGATTTCTGATTCCCCAATCGCCTACTTATTCTACCGGCTTTATAGTCTGCTGATCAGCTATTCACCACTAACTAAAATGTGACAACCAGTGATTAAGTATTAAAATATCTGTGAGGGCTAGTCTGGAATAGAACTGCAGATTAATAATGTCATCGTCTTAATAAAAAAATCTGTATCAAAGTGACGTGAGATTACTATGAATTTTCACATGGCTCAATTGATCCCACCTCCCCCAAAGTTTTCCAGTTCATACCCTCAGCTGGTTGTGGTTTCATTTCATGTCAGATCGCGTGTTGCAAAAGTATTTAAAACTTTATAAAGTGTAACAATATCGTCCATTTTATCGAATTAAAACACCTTCAATCGCACTTTGCATAAATTTCACATAGTATTGTCGACTATTAGGAAGAAGTGGACAAACCACTTTTATCATTTATGTTAGTTAGTTCTAGGGAACTTTGCGGCGATTTCCCATCTCCAGCGCAGTCCTGGTAGGTTCTCTTAGCAAACAGTCAATCAGAGAGCAACGTGCTCTAGATATTCTGCTTGGAATTAAACAGAATAACTAAGAAAACAAAATTTGTGAATTTTTTAAACATGTGAAATCAATTAGCGTGATTACGAGCATTCACTTATTTGAATTCTTTCAGCAATGCCGCGCTCATTTGCTGTGACGCCGGTGGACATTGGCCGCAATGTTCCAAAGTCCATCTCCGTCGCTGACGCCGCCCAAGCTGTAAGAAACTTTTGGGCGGTCCAGAATCCGGCGATGGCGTCACTGGAATTTGAGGTAAACAGCTGCGATGAGTTTGTTTACGTACAGTAGCACTACACTTGACTCAGATATGACAAGACTGGAATGATTTCACGGCACCGATATTGTCAAAAAGTTTTGATCGGTGCATAGTGAATGCAGCTGTAATCTGAATTTTTTATCAGCTATTTTACGCTTTGAAATTCAATCATGCATGGAAGCTTATCAGGGGAGATGCGTCAAGGTAATATTTTACTAAATTAGAGGGCTGAGATCAAGACTGAGCAAACGTCGTTTCAAGTCATTCGTATGAGATCATACATGCTGGAATGTGTGAGTGAGGTGAGAACAGAGGCCTATTTCACAAAGTTGCCGCGACTGCGGATTTCAGATTTGTAAGCACAGTGACTAATTGGTTGTTCACTGGTTAACTTCAGATATTGTTGGCTTTCTTCTAATCATCGCGCTGAAAATTTCGCAATTCTTTGATGGCAGTAGTTTCATGAAAAAATGGGCCGGTTTCACATCGCGTACTTTAACTAAAGTCGGACTTTACGCAATGATGAAGGATAGGCCTTAAGTCCGACTTTAGCTAAAGTACGCGATGTGAAACCCACCCATTGTGTTAAGTTTCCGCGACCGAGCTTAAGTGAAATAGGCCCCTGATCAGCAAATAATTAGTATTGTTATTTGTGCGCGTTGCTCTTAAATTCATCTCATTAGTCAATATTTTAGAGCGGCAACGTAAACCATAGCAATTTGGTAGCATCATCTCAGCCGAACGCCGTGATTGCCACCTTAGTCGAGGCATACAATGGCCACATGCCTCTGGTTCTGAGTCCAGACGACTTTTGGCTGCTGATATCGTTAGGGGTGTCGCAGTATCTGGGTCGAAAAGAGAATGCTGAAAAGAATCGCAAAACATTCGTCGATCACGATGAAAAACTGAAATTGATCGTTGATGGACTACCGCTCGGCATTCCTCACAAATGTTCAAAGAACGTCGCCGCTGGTTGGCCGCAATTCGCCGAAGAAATGCGCGAACTGATCAGTTTGAATACCACCAAGGATGGCGCGCAGGTAAAGATTAAGAGCTAATTTACTTTTAGCCTCCTGTTTCGTGAATGTGCTCCCTGCACGAATAGCTTGACTATCAAAAATAGTTTCAAATCGCTCGCTGGGTATACTGTATACTGTAGTATACAGTATCAGAGGCAATTTTCAGCGAAAATCTTCTCGTGATGGAACGCAGATCATGACGAAAAATTTTTCGACGACCGGACCAGTGGAAGCAGCGGTCTTCGAAATGGGCCTGATGGAGTCGATGAAGAACTACTTTGAATATACGTGCGTGTTGTTACGTGGCATCCCCAAGGTGACGCTGGACGGCGAGTCGAACGACTACTTCTCCATCATCGAAAGAATAGATGCGCTGATCATCCTTCTTCCTGATTTTGAGGTTTGTCACGTCATTTTACTCCCCCTTCCTATCTCGACGACGGTTCTTTACGGATAACCAGTACGTTCATCTTTCTCCATGCAGCTATGCGCGCAACTTTTTCAAAGCACAAAATGCACGATCAACACCTTCGTCAAGCAAAGCCACGGCGTTATTTTCAAATGCTGAAAAATAAGCTACTCTTTGCAAAGTTGCACAATTTTTCTGCCAGTAGCTGTTCATTCAAAAGTGTGTTAATTTAGCGTTACTTGAAATGTTTAATTTAACGTTTACATGGAATCGCGAAAATCATATTTTGTATAATGTTTTAAAATGACAACATTTATTTTATATTAGACTAACTTTTTCAGTGGTATCTGAAGCGAGCGAAAGGCCATATGGAGAAAGTGCTGGCAAGTTTTGAGGGA
Organism: Plectus sambesii; assembly: GCA_002796945.1. Lineage (NCBI taxonomy): Eukaryota > Metazoa > Nematoda > Chromadorea > Plectida > Plectidae > Plectus > Plectus sambesii. The sequence continues at coordinate 56,079 of NIUQ01000362.1, forward strand.
GATCCTGACATCAATTGGTGGCGTCGGATGGTAATGTCGGCGTCGGACGGAATGGAAGGCGCGGGGGACCGGACAGCACTCAGCGGCTGGATCAGCGACTTCTTCCCCTATCGACACTTTGCCGGCAAGACCTTCTTGAATCAAAGCGCCGAGTCACGCTTCAAATACTTTCGCGCACCAGCCGTCACTTGCACGCCCGTCAAGCTGCTCGATGGAGTGTAAGGATATTTTGAAGGTTTGAAGGGATGGTTGGAGGCCGTAAGACTGCTGAAGCGAACAGCTAGAGTTGTTACGGTGGATAGAGGAATTGAAAGAGACTAAAGATACTGATCGATGTAGTACTTGCGGGGTTAGGGAGGTTTAGAGATATCTGGCGATGGGGAGCGTGCTTTTTTAGGGTACAAGCTCTCTTTATCCCCTCCGCAGATCGTTGGCAGTGGATGCTGAATACTACTAGCATCTCACCAGTCCGGTGCACATAGCTTTGTAAAAGTGAGATCTTACTTTACCCATATGCGATCAGTTCCATTCGTCACAAGAGGCACTCCTACTTTTTCATGAAGACAGCGCATTCATTTCTGATCCTCAGATTGCCTGAAACATTGGAATTCCAGTCGTTATGTGCACAAACTAAAGCGATCCCTGCTACCATGCCTATGCAATATAACTTAATGATTAATGTGACAATCCTTCTGTCCGTTTCCAGTATAAATAGCCAGCATCTCATAATTACATCACAGGTTCCCCTTAAATTTTATTCGATTAAATAACTTAATTATTCCTATTTTGTAGATACACAATGAAAACGTATGACATGAAATTTATGGGCGGATTTGTGGGCGTCGCAGCGGAAGCAACAGAGAAAGAAGAAATCGCGTTGAGACCGGCAATCGGATGGTTTACTTATTACCGATTCGAAGAAGAGGTCTACAAAGTTTAATTGAAGAGCACGCTGGTGTTTCAATTTTGATAGCGACCTGCTAACATTAAGCGAACCGTTACAGTCTGCGTCACAGCTGTTTGAGTGAAAATTCTAGTGAAAACTGCAACTTTTGTCAAGCCTTTTCGCTTTTTCGGAACATAGCCACTGTACAAATAATTTTTGTAGTGTGTAGGGTAGGTCATTTCAAGTTCATGGTAAAAACTATTCCGAATGCCCCGTTCAAACTTGCCGCGCCAGTGCATTGTGGCCAAATAACGTTAACGGCTTCTTTGACTAAAGTGGTGCGCACTAAGAAATCGGTAAACTGCTGTGACGCGAGCTGCATCTTGTAAATAAACTAAGTGTAAAAAATTGGAAGTTACTATGTCGGATCTGAAATCATCGAAGAATTACGGTCATTTTAAATGATATGCTTATATTACCGCATATTTGAGCTTATCACCTCGAATGTATAACTAAGTTACCTATGATTCGAGCTTAGGCTAGACGTGCTTACATATTATGAGAAGAGGATAGCTATCGAAAACAGACAAATTGGTGTTGCTTGAGATGTTCGGGTGAAACGGTCGATGCGATGAGAATGAGGAATCTATGCATTCGCTTCGGACCGTTTTTAAACTTGTTCAGATAGATTGTTTTTAAATGCAATATAGCGATTTGATTATGTACATGATGTGAGTGGACAAAAATTTTGACTTTTTCAAATTCGAACTCTCAATCTTTCTGCAGATGGTTGAAAAAGGTTTCTATTGCTCGAATATTCCAGTTTCCTTGAATGCACGATGTGACTCAGTCATTGTGCTCAGGTCAATTAGTCAATGAATCAACAGATGTCAGCGAATTCTCATTAACGAATCTAACATATGACCTCTTGAATTTTTCGTGACGGGATCAACTAATGAAATGATTGAGCTGCTGGTCGTACAATTTGCTCCGAGCATGCGCTCGACTCAGGGCTGGATGCGTGAAGACGAGGCGGCGGGCTGCTTCAGTTAAAACATTCAAAAGAACGCATGCTTTTTCGAAAAAACCTCTATCTCCTTCAGTTGCCGGCCTTGTGTGCGCGACCGCGTGAGTTTAATGCGCTTTTGTCTAATGTGACAAACGATATGTGGTTAGCTCTATTTTGAGCCTCGCTTATTTCTGTGTGTTTGTGTACTGCATATCATTTGTTAGGTTTTCTGAAAGTCAGTTTTCTGCTAATTTCATGATGATGCGACGCAATGAGTAAAATATATATAATACAGAATAAATAAATGAAAATATATATTGCAGCATTTGTGAATTTCAAAACATGACTTTTAGAATGAAATATGCAGGGCATGATAAAGCGATAAGTAAATTTCGCATTATTGAGTCTTCAGTTGGATCGTAGATGAGAAACGCTAGTTGACAAAGTAATTTTTGTTCGTCTATGCAGCAAACTGAAAATTTTGTGCAGCCTTATAAAAATCGTGAAAAGAATAGATAAACAATAGACGCTTGAATATTATTATTGAGATTTGAGATTCACCGGTGCCTAAGTCATAACAAGTAGATGACGTCACTCGCGCTTCGAGACTAGACCCCGCGCGAGCTCGTAACATTTAATATCCGGTCGAACGAAAGGGCTCTATCCGGCTGAAAAAGTTGCACCCCTCCGACACTTTGACAAAATAAGAGAATAATTGATTTATGAACTTTTTGAGGCCGAAAGACGTCGAACCGCACACCGACGCCTGAAAGAAAGAAAGAAAGAAAGAAAGCACTATACGAGATCAGTGTCATTCAGCATCGCTTCTTGTGCATGTTAATATACAATTTCCGGTATATTTTATTAGTTTCTTTTAATAAGAATGCTTAACTCTCGTCAAACTGTTATGAAATGATCATAAAATTACTTTCAAACTGCACAAAAAAGGGTAGGGTATTTGCAACTGTTTATTCAGTACATCAACATTCTGCATCCGAGGTCAACAACAGAGGATGATCAAATAACATTGCTCGAAGCTATTTGTTCTGAAATATAATAAATGCTCTGGGGCCTAGGTGTAACTGTTGTCATTACAACTGCTGCGATAAAAATTGCGAGAAGTTCACGGTTCGGTCATTAGTGACGGTGGGAGTTAATAGTCGTTCTCGTACCAAGGTACAAGAAAAATCAGCGCATTTTCCGCGATTGTAATCGCAACAGTTGGATAACAATAATTTTGTGAAGCTGGCACCATACTACGCACAAGCCTACTTGCACTTTATAGTTATTAATGATGAGACTGATCTTCGGAGTCTTATTCGTAATTGACTCAACCGTACTTAGCGCAATAATTTGGCATGCCTCCCCTCAATTTGCAGCATCCCTTTTGAACAGTGACGATAGTAACCATAAGTATGGTGTACTACCCTTTCAAGTTCCGTCACTAGCCCACTAAAATTAACCGCCGTGCGGGGAGCTTTGGCACGCGAATAGTGTTTTGCTATACTGGTTTGCGATTTGCTCCAAAACTTTTCTAAATTAAATCTTGTTTGCTATGCTGATAAGCGCAGTTTTACTAACGTCAAAAATAACTATGGCAGACTATGTTTTAAGAATATGTCATTACGCAGTTCTCAGCTTACAATTTTTGCGACGTCCATACTTTCGAAATAAACTAAACCGTACAGAAATAACCCGCTCGCTCTCGTGACGTCTTTATTGCAAACAGTAGTTTGTTCGGTCTTGCTTCTATAATTCTTCATTCTTTTATATCCCAGTTTAAAACTTCCATATTTTTCCTTCATGTAATTGGTACTAAAATTTTACTGAGCATTATCAGGTGGACAATTACAAGTTCAGCCTTGTTGAGTGGACCAAACTTGCGCTAATATCTGAAAGTGGCGCACTTGTTCGGCTGTTCTGCCATCCCCCTCTGAGGTTCTTGGGAAATTTTGTTCAAACTTAAAATGTTTCGCAAATTTGAGCGCAGAACTTTGTGCCGCCAAAATAATACAACCGGAAGAAAGAAAGGGTAGAATGGATCGGTGTTGAACACCAGTGAGAATACGGTGAAGCCTTTAGGTTGGATCTCGGGATTGAATTTCATATAAGTTGATACGCAAAACAGCGAAGGAAAGAAGCACAGGAAATGAGTCAAAACTATTGGAATCAGCAATAAAACTGATCGGATATTTTCATCAATTTGATATCGTTCTGTTAAGGTCATATGATCGTGAGACCGCTCCTTTAATCGCTTGTTGCAGTACCAAAGGAAGTAGAAAATGCACAGAGACGCCGCCTCAATTCCTCCAAGAGTTAATTGAAGGTTAGCTACCCGCGAACTTGATTTGCTTGAAGTAAGAGCCAGATTTGCTTTCTTTTCAGCCCAGTTCAAATCGAAAGTCATGATCCAGAAAGAGAAAAGCGCGAATACCCACTGAAAATGGAAGTTTAAAACGGTTTCTTCAGCATATTGTACAATTATATTAATGAGAAAGAAAATATCTCATTTGAGTGTCTCCGGATTTAAATTAGGGCTACTTTATGTATTTTTCAACTGAAATAATATGAGATAGAAAGGAGAATTCTTATACATTCAAGAGTAAGTATGATGAGTATATATCAAGCAATCCAATACTAAGAAATGTAAATAGCGATATTTTATCAAGAAGGTCAGTAATTAAATCGTTTCCGCTATAGATAGGACACTGGTCAAATCAAATTGAACCCTTTTTTGAGTTATTTTTGACTTAATATTTTACATAATGATTTGGAAGGTGTAAGACTTCAAGTGTCAATGGTATATATCAAAATCACCTGGATCAAAGCCAAGCACATTCCGAGCGTTTTTTTTGCCCTCTCGTAAGTACGGTAGTACACAGTGGCGAAACAGCGTTCGAAGGTCATCGCCGCCAGAGAGCAAACAAGACCATAAAGCGTTACTTTCGTTGGACCGCGTATAAAAAACACCTCGATCATCGTAAAAAGATAACCGCATGGATCGCTCTGCGCTGACCAGTAGCGATTCAGATAATAGATATGAAAGATCAAATTCGCAAGGCTCTCCAGAACCGTCCAAATGAGAAGATTTATCCAGAGTATTTTTGCATTTTCGTGAAATATCAGATATACTCCCTGAATGCGGAAGAGAATAAGACTCAATAAAAGGCCAGCAATAAATATCAATGCTCGAAGTAAGAGAAGTGTCCGTAGGTATTTGTTATCGGCCAGGTATCTCGCCGATTCACAAACATCGTCAGACGTAGAATTCATGTTGACGATCGAAGTCTCTACTGAAGGCGGCTGCTGAAGAAAAAAAAGTCTCGTTCCAAATTATTATACTGTTAATTGCCAATTACTCGGTAATAAAATTATTCTGGTAATTGTGTCTTGGCGTTTATTTGGCTACCTGCCGTCAGGCTAGTACAATAAAAGTAGGTCGTGAACTCAACGCAGTCAGCGTAATATTTTTCGAAAAATTTCTGAAGAAAATCGTAATGAAGAGCTGACCATTTCATTTGCCTCAATGTAAATGTCTAGCTCAAAATAATCCCTGTATATCTTCCAAAGATATCATAACGTGGGATGAGAAGATACTTAACAAAATAGATCCTTAAAAGTTAATAACGCTATACGCGCACGTGGCAAGCAAAGAGCTGGAAAAAACCGTGAGACACTGCGCGTATTATTGCAAACAAGCAGTAATATTTGATCGTGATGATGGAAAGGGGGGCTAGAAGACGCCGATGCTTCTAACAAACAGTGAGCAATGAAGTCCCAATGAGTAGCGAATCCGACCATAATGAGCTCTCATGACTTCCTCTGAGCGTCTTACGAAAATAATGCTACCCTTGGAAACAATCAGGGAAAGAGAGTGCGTGCTCCGAAGCTCTTTATAACTATAAGCACTACGCATGAAAGTGGAATACTTCTTCATCAGCACGAAAGTATCATTATGGAATAAGAAGAGAGAACTTATAACGTCACAGTACTTAAACGCTGTATTTTAAGCCCTCCAGTATTCAATTAACTTCCGAGCTGGACTGGGAAAATCAAGTTTCGCATTCCTCTTCGAGTCTGATCATGTCTTCATATGCTACTGTCATTCAGATGCGGTTGTCAACGACTTGGTGTGTTACTATGCAAATCGAGGAGAGTATAATTAAGAGCAGAGCTGTCGGCTGGGTTTGTGAAATTACAGATTTCCGTATTTCGTTAGTTACGGAAATTACCTCTTTCGACGATCGCCGCTTTTCGCTTGAGCTTGAATTTTTTGGATTAGAAGAGTGACGTTTTGAAGGATGACGATGATTAATAAGGTATACTGTGACCTTCGTTTCAACTTAAATTTTGTATCAGATCGACCATTTTTATCGAACGGTTGGCTCAAGAACTACTTTTGATTGCTCTGATTGTTCTTTTACTAGTTCACAGTAGTTATTTCGTAAACAAGCCGTATTCCTTGACGATTTTTAAGCTGTACGCTAGGTGGCCAATTAAAGAGAGGAAAGAAGCAGAAAAACATGCAATAACAAGCATCCTATTCTTCGGTGTATTCGTTAAATAATTTGATGTCTAGAAAAACAGCTTCCGGTTGGAACGCGCAGTGGATGAACGAGTCAAGGCGGCGTAAATTTGATGCGTGAAGCAACTTTCTACGTAAAAGAAAAAGCAGTAACCCAGCAAAATTTTGCGCAAATATCGAAAAAGTAAAGTTAACAGGTTTTATAACTAAAGCAGAAAATTGACTTTAACTTAGAAAATATTCTCATGCAAGTACAATTGATCGCACATATTCCATTTTTTAATATAAATTAATTGTTTTTGATAGGCAGAAATATTTCAAATCTACGCTCACATATCTACTGCTTAAAAAACACGAGAGGATTCTTCAAAGCTAATAGTTGGAATGATATTTTATAACAAAAAATAAAACAAAATACTGTCCGTGCAAGAGGCAAAAATGTTCCTTCCCATGCCGGGAATCGAACCCGGGCCGCGTGGGTGAAAGCCACGAATCCTAACCACTAGACCACATGGGAACATGATCACTGAGTCGCAGAGTTCACCTTAGATCGCTGGGCGCTAAACGTTGTGCCCGCTCGTGAGTATTAAAACAGAAAACCGTATAAAATTAATATCGAAGTGGTCGGGAGTGTCTTTATGAGTGCGAATCGTCTGATGTTACATTTCTTACCAAGCAAGATCTGAATAGACATGTGCACCTTGTTTAATGAATCACTGGCAGTTTAGAAAGGAACACCCCCTATACAATTGAAATAGGACATTTTTTATATTGATTTCACTTGAAAATTATCCTTCACAGTTTGGAAGCTTTTTTATAAAAGTTCAATGACCATTTCATTAACCTGAGCAGATTGATCGGGTTAAAACGGTCAGATATTGACCATTTTCTTAAAATAATGTTTAAGCACTAAGCCATAAGAGAGCTCCGAGGAAGACGCAACTGATGTCTAATTGAAGCTTAACACGATGGAACGGCACAAATATATCAGCTCAATGAGTCATTCGATGGAAAGGTCGTATGCGTGGGAGCGAGCGCTGCTACCCTACTCGATCACAAATGACTGAACGCATCTTTTAGACCTTTTTACCTTTTAACTTTTATGGTCACGCCTGTGCAACGAGATGTGAGTAAACTGTTTATTGCAGTAGAGTCGGTCAGTTTACTCGGATCATACACTAACATTTGGAATAGTCCAATTGGAAGCTTAAGACCTATTTCAGTAAATTGTTACCGCTAAAACTGCTTTAATCTTGTTTGTGGGGAGTGCAGTGAATGATTAGCTGTAACATAATGAGGAACTGTATCCCTCATACATTTCAAACGACCTTCAGCTACTCTTCTTCAGTTATATTTAAGACAGCTTTATCATATTCGTTCTATGGCGTTAATAGAGCGCTTTGACTACTTCTTAAAGCATTGTAAACTAAATAATCAGCTTAAATTGAAGGAATGAAAATGTCTCTTCCAAAAGCGTCCTGCTTACTTAGCAGCGATTATCCTTGTCATGTTATCACTGATTATAGCAAAGCACATGTTGCGTGAGAGCAGCCATAAAACAATAAACGCAGCGAAAAATCAGAGCGATAGTGAAAGTGGCACTAAAAAAGTAGTTGAAATTAGCTCGTTAATTTATAATGATGTGAAAATGCTATTCAGGGGAGGATGAGAATGAGAAAAAATGCGCTCCATAAATGGATTGTAGCTTCTCTCCAAGTGATCCTAGAATCATATTAGTATAGCAAAATATGCCTTACACTACTTTACTGCACGGCGTTCTTTCGCTGGAACCAGAGAGAGATCGACGCGCTACGAGGGGAGGGATCTTTTGGCTCAGTTTAAAAATCCACTCAGCTGAGCGACGGCCGGCCTGGCTGGTGGTCTGCTGCGATGGACGTCGACCAGACGTTAGTCGAAGAGTGGCCATACGCCTACGTTTTGCACGCCGACGAAAGCGACGATCACTGCTCGTATTGCTTGGTGAAAAAAGAAGAAAGGTAGCGTCGGCGCGTGTTTCCGTATCTGTTTGAATATATGACGCAGAATTTTGTGCAGAGCGTGAAGAATTCGTGAATTTAAGGATGTGAACTGAAACCAATCTTACATCATTTCACATTATATCAGCTTATCCAGTGAATCGGTATAATTTATTGAGATAACACATTAAAGAGGCGTACTTTCTAGGATATAATTATATCATTGGTCAAAGTTATCGCAATTTTTTGTCTTTTTAAACTCCACGATGTTGAAATATTGCGCTCAGTTTAGGAAGCAAATTGTCCCGTTTGCGTCGAGATGCACAGTCCAAAGCGCTCGCTACTCAGAGTTCATATTTTAAGCCCAATCGCGATCTAATGAAAAAAATACCGCTTCGGTATACCATTTGAAAAAAATCAGTGTTGCCACGGTAAGAATTATGGAAGCAGTTGAAATTATATGGATTTAGGTCATCAAGCTTCACTGAATCACAAAACGGGGCTACTTTCGCATAATAAAATGAGTAATCATAGTTATTATAAATAATTAATATTTCATAACTTATTACATTTCAATAAATGTGCACATTTTAGCTTATTGCAATCCTGCTCAAAGTGTCAATTTGCGCGTTACTGCAACAAAGAATGTCAAAGAAAGGCGTGGCCCGATCACAAGAAAGAATGCTCCTATCTCCACAAACACAAACCTTTTGTGCCTTCCGACACAACGCGACTTATGGCCCGCGTCTTGTTCAAGCTGATGAAGGGCGAAAAGGGCGATAAAGAGAAAATTTGGAGCAAAAGAAACTTTGACGATCTCATGACTCGTAAGTGTCATATTTTAAGATTTGTCTGCAAAAGTACAAAGACGTTCAGCCACTCATTTTTGACGGTTTATGCGATTGCGATGCCATGTCGAGGTGACAGTGAAATATCGATCTAATATGCCAAAAAGTGCTGAATTTAAGCATTCGAAAGGAGAACAGGAATATCAAACCGAATGAGAGCTCCGAACAGAGTGAAAGGTAGCAAATAAGCATACATGGAGGGGAAGAAACTAAAGAATTATGCGCCCTCGGATCACGAGAATTTATAGTTTGTAGTGTTGAACGACAGCTGCAAATATGCCGTTATTTTAGATACAAAAGATATCAAGGAGAGGAATTACAGCGCATATGGCTTGTTTGAAAACACCTTAACGGAGCTACGAAAATACGTCGGACTGCCTTTAGAGGATGCCGCCTTTGCATTCGAAGTATTCGGGGCCGTAAGTGAGACGAAAAAAAGCATTCAATAATATTTTGAAATTCTCTTTAGATTTCAACCAACAGAAATAGCATCCGATCGATACAGTCCTCCGCGCACGCCAGCGGTCTCTATCTTGGGTAAGTAGGCAAATGATATGCCTCACTCTTCTGGCTTGCGTAAAACACGCCACATGCGCATGCACAGCTAACCGTAGTGAAGCAGCGCATGAGCGTGTGACGTGTCCTAATGTATACCGGTCGGATGAGTCATATCGCCCTCATACGCTTGGCTAATGGTAAACTTTCACCTTACTCTTTACACTACACTATAGCTTGAACATATTTGAATTTTTTAATCATAAATTAATACTGTACTAAACTACTCCACTCTGAGCATTGTAATGCGGTAACAGCCACTCTTAATTCATTATGCTTTAATCTTCCGAAAAAACTATTATGGCAGCTTTTTAATCAATGTTGTCCAACGTTTAACAGTTAAGGTTTTCTGCTCTGGACCATTCCTGCGACCCGGACGTTTGGTCTGCATTTGACGGACCAAATTTACTATTGCGAACGACAAAGCCAAACTTAACCCTGAATACCAACCTGAAAATCAGCTATATCGAGCCATTCGACTTTACAAGTGAACGTCGAACTAAGCTGCAAGAGAACTATTATTTTACTTGCAATTGCGACAAGTGCACTGATCTTAATTGGGTTTGTTTGCTCTTTATATTAATTCAAAGTGATGTTGCAGAATGCGCTAATTGTCATTTTAACTGTGGTATGTAGAAATCGGATAACCGATGTTCTTTTTTAAAATGTTGTCCCCTCTTCTCAATCAATTTTGAAGCAGGTATAGGGATATTATTTGTTGACACTCTGATGTTTATAATTGACTCCTGTTTCTTTTGCTCCAAGGGTCTTTTCATTTTCAGTCTTTACAAATTTTTACAAACGGCGGCTATTTAAATGATTATGTGCCAGATCTTCCGATAGGTAACCTCTAATCAATGGCATCGAACTTTTGTTTAAGTTCAGCATTCCAAAAATTTGATTAAATGTTTGCAAACTACCATGCCAACTAGACCACCGACATTGAAATACACCATGTTTAAAGTAAAACAGATAACATAAAGTAGCCAAAACCAGTTTGGAGGTTTGCAATCGAAAAAAACTGAGATGTACTGTGACGCAGTGATAATGCATAATATCTGAAGTTTTAGGATCGCTTACTTCTATCGGTGAAATGTTCGAAATGCCAGGATGTTGCTTTCATATCAAAGGACATGGAAAATGAGGCGATTTGCCAAAATAATGAATGCAAAAGCAATTTCAACGCTTACGATGCCGTTCGTCTTATGCAAGAGATCGGGCGAAGAAATATTAGCACAGATTGTAAGTCATTTTCATTAACTACGGCAGATATAGAATTTTGAGATTTTAATGAACAGGTCTTTTCTCGCGTCGGTTTCATCTCTCGTAAACGAAACTGCCATTATACAGTTCAGCTATTAAGTTCTATTGTATGAATTATTAAAATTAAAACTTTTGGCATTTAAGTTGCAGAAGTGCGGCAGTGGTTACGAATGCCGTTATCAGAGTTAGATAGCCAGTTGCCGCGCTTTCCGCTTCTTTAATTGCGATCTTTGTAATTCAAGCAGTTTTATGAAGTTGCAGGCAAATTACTTTTGATCAACTGAATGCCGTGAGGAGAGAGTTTTGATTCTGTGTTTTTTAGTTTCACTGGAAAACACAAAATGGGCAGTGTCAATGTTGGATTCGATCGAAACGTTACTCTCCGACGCGAACCTGTTCGCCTACCATCTGCGGAACGTTGCACGCGCTTTTCTCGGTTGGCGGCAAAACGAACACAAGAAATCGATTAAACTTGCGCTCCAAGCAAGGGATATAGCATTGTAATCCACATGAAAATTTGCTAATTATAAATAAATCAGATCTTTAATGGAGTGGATTTTAGAGATATTGCATTAAGGAAATTTGTTTGTGATCAGATACTAAATGAGAAGATTCTTGTACGAAATCTCTTCGTGCACTCAGTTTTTGTACCGCAAAACACATTTTCAGCTCGTTTATACAGTAGCATTGAAGTCATGCATTATTTGCTTTTGCAGAAAATATTTTCCTGGCTACAAAAATCAACCTCTTGATTTCATGATATTTGCCTACGAAATGGCGCTGAGACAGGACGACAAAGATTTGAAAAAAAGTATTGCGTCTCAGGTAAGACTGAACAGAATAGAACTGAATTCATACTTTGATCAATAAGAAACAGTCAAGCGACGTCAGAATATCATTTTTTAGACAATCGCTTTGCTGGAGAAGACATATGGGACGGAACACTGCGAAGTCAGATTTCTGGAAGACAAAATGAAAAAGCTTCTCTCCTTGAATTTATTGGTCCTCTGAACTGATATTTAAATTTAAAATATTTAACTTCAGTTTCAATATATTAAATAATGCAGCCCTGCACAAGAAAATGTTTCTCAGTTTCTTGATTTGATTGTGTTAGGTTATGCGTGTATTTCAGTCAACTTTTTTAAATTATCAGTTTGCCATTCATTTGTGCATCTGTACTTTCTAAGACTTATTTGTTATAATATTCCGTATTAAACGATATTTCATGAAATTTTTGATAACTAATTACTTTCAGTTATATCGCCTTGCTTGTAATCGGCATATATAGAGGCAAATGTTTTTTACAGGGCGCAACTTTGCATTTACAGTTTACTCACTCAGCAAACAACCACAGAAACACACCACAACAGTTGCGCAGACATGGGCATTGATACGTGCACACGGACCACGAAACTCATAGTATCCTCATTATTCAATTTAATCTCAGGACCGCCCTCCCTCGCGCGTGAGAAAGTATGAAACGAGTGAATTTAAATGAAACGCAATTGAAATAATATAAAAATAATTATTGTTTGCCACAATGTTTATGGCGATTTGGAAAGACGATCACATACTTACGGAAAATTTCGGAAATGGCTCGGAGGTAAACAATACCGACGTCTGCAAGATGAAAGCTCGAAATCTGACGCGAAGAATACTGAACAAACCGGTTTGGAAAAAGAACAGTGAGAACTACACAAAAAATTACTTCACTCTTCTCAGACCAGCATTTTCACCGAGTGGCTTTCCGACAATGTCTCGCCGCGTTGGAGAAAGAAGCGCTTTATCCTTTTGATCCTGTTTCTTTTCAGCAGAGGTTGATAGATTAACAAGCGGTTCCTCACTCGACCTCGACTTTAAATCGTCGCTATGATTTGAAACTGAATCGGAAATCGACATTTTTTCCAGTTTAGGACCCATATTCGCTGATGGTTCACGTTTAAAGTTGATGACGAAAATATGTGCCTAAAAATATGCAAACATAGTAGCGCTGCCGTTGAAATGTACGACGCAACTTGGTACGCGGCGAATTCTACGTATTGCTGTTCAAATGCAAGCTTTATAAAGCAGATTCCGCATATTGAAACGTTTATTTCCAGCTTAATCCCCTTACAAACACTTTTTCTACTAAAAGTGATGAAATATTGACTTCAAACGGCCTTTTTGTAACCAAGAAGTCAAAAGGATTCGCGTTGATTTTCGAAATTCATATACTTCATATAGGCAGCTCATATGGCTCAGTTCTCTTGCTTATGCATTCATTCCAGCATCCCTTCAAGTCCGTAATTTAGACCAGCTATAGATTAGTACTGCAACATTTGCACAGTACGGTACTCTGCTTTTCAAGCTCATATCTACTGAAATTTGCGCTCTCTTAATAGAAAAAGACTTGTATGAAATAGAACCCAAGCTGGCAATTAAAAGTTCTGCCATCAAATTTCTGACAGTAAGATTAGCGCTGGCTGCGTCCCCTTTTATTACTGTTAGGATTCAGCACGACAAACCTTATCAGGACAATTAGGTTCGGTACAATCGCCGTGTACATAAATTCGACCATCGATCGGCGAAGCCTTAATCATGCTCTCTCCAGTGTGGCCTACAATGGTGTGCTCAAGCATGTCAGCTGAAAGCACCTTCCACAACTTTTTGTAGCATTCCAGCTGGCAAATATATCCTGTGCGCTTCTTTGGATTATAAAGGTAGTAGAAGACATTAAGACCAATCATCGCCGGCCAACACCAGTGTGAGCCTCCAATAAGAAATGGATCAATCTGACTGGACACTTTTATTGACGAATGTGAGGTGGAATTTAACGGAACGGCCAGCAGTTTCCGGCATGGATCGCGGCTCCAAGGCAGCCAGTATAGCGAGCCGTAGCAGATGAAAGGCTGAAATATTGATGCAATAGGTTCGTTCAACGCAACTCAGCAGATTGGCTTAGGAATAGCTCTGAAAAGTGGTCTTCTCATAGCATCAAGCGACCGAATTTTACCCGATTTTAGCGAAAGGAAATGCTTCAAATGAAGCATTGAAAGATGCGATTAAGCATATGATAATTATAAATCTGAAATAGGTAATCCAGTAATACAGCGCGCGCGCGCACGCGATCGACTGACCAGCAAAATTAACGGTCGCTTAAATATAGAAAATACGGTCAGTGCGCTGTGAACACCGTCTAAATCAAACCAAACTGTCACGCTCATTCATACCTGCAACCATTTTCCGTTCAAATAACGATCATTGGCCAGCGTCGTTAGGGAGATTTTTCCTTTCTCGTCAATGTCAACGGTTCGCACGTGATAAACGGTTTTTCCTTCTGGTAACTGCCAGTATACAATACAATATATGACGCCAGTTTCATCTTCTTGTAGGCGTCCAACTGGGGTTCCTTTTCTGGTCGTTTGATACTCGTAGACTTCTTTTTCGTCGGCAATGTGAAACTTTTGTCGGCCAGTGCGGAACGCCACAAGGTGGAAGTAATTGCAGTCGCCTTCGCGAATCAGCGCCAAGATTAGCGTTTGCGTCTGTCTGAAATTGTTCTTGAAGTAAAAGGGAAGGCGTAGATGCATTATAATACGTGCTCAGAGTTCCATTCAGCCGAAAGATCCACAGCGCTGAGATGATTAGGGTTAGCTAATTTATCGTGCAAGAATCAGCGAAAGAATG
>NIUQ01000363.1:0-53907 GCA_002796945.1 Plectus sambesii
TCCTCTGTCTCTCCGCTACGAAGGCCAGAAGCTATTCGCGAAAGCCAGAAATATTGTCTGCACCGTGCAGTTGGTCGAGAATGCTGGTGGTACTCCGTCAAAGGTATACTTTTATTCTACACTTTGCGGCGTGCAGTTGCACAATTTAGCACGCTGTGCGCTCTACCAAAAACCAGCAATGATATACGCGCAGACGCGCCAGCCTGTGATTTCTTGCTAGACTCAGTTCAAATGAATCGGCGATGTTTCTTTGTGACGCGCTAGAGTCGAACTTTCATTAATAATATTCGATTGTAGTGTTCTGCGTTAGAAAATTAACGTTGAAGGGGAAATTTAGTGCGGGAATCACAGTACATCACAAAATTTTGAAATTTCGCTCGTAAAGGGAAGAGTAGCTGCAAATCTGTGTTCAGAATTTGAATTGTGACTATTGTGTGCGGTCATTGTCTTGTAGTAGAGGAGTGTCGCTTTTTAGGCGGTATTGGACCGAACGGACGCGGGCGGTCCGCTGGTGACGAGCAGTCGATGCGCCGTGCAGCACCACGAGCAGAACCCGACCTTCACCGAGGAGACGAAGCTCGCCCTACCCGTCGCTCTCCAGCCCGACGCACATCTGCTCTTCTCCTTCGCTCACGTTAGCGTCGCCTCCGCCGTCAACGCTAAAACAGCTGCTGATGTAATCACTAAAATCAATAATTTTCAACTATACAATTTCGCTTCAATTTGGATAATTTACAATTCAATGAGGATGTTTTTCACATAATTTATGGCATTTTTCTAACTGATTTGACATGCAAACGTCTTTTTTGAATTAGAAAGTATCCATGTTAAAGTGAAAATGGTATACATTCAGTTACTTGTGCGATGGATTTCGAAACAGCCTCACTTCCAAACTATTTCAAACTTTGTGGCGTTGTGGTAAAACATTTCCCCACACGAAAGCGAATACGCGATCGTCAATTTGATAAGTGAAATCTTCGGCCAGTTTAAAGTTATTTGTGACTCGAAAGGATAACGGGTTGTTTGAGTTTGTCCAAAGTGTGGCTGTGATATGGCAAAATGACTCTGCGATCAAAATCAAGCATAAATGAAATTATTAGCGCTTTACTTAGCTATCTCTTCATCAACAGATTTTACGATAAATGTCAGAAACGCTGGGATTTCAATGTTATCCATACGTAGACTTGAAAGAGGAATGATTGATTACTGTGCAGCGATCATATGCATGAAAGTACGTTTTTTGCAGCAAGCAGAAACGCCGGTCGGTTACGCATGGCTGCCTTTAATCAAAAACGACAAGTTGGTGCTCGAGAACGATGAGCAGGAGTTTGTATTGTCCATCGCTGCTGATTTACCCGCAGGATATGTGCAGTATCAAGCGCTGGGGCTCGGCAAAGGAGTAAGTGATTTTCGATCGTCGTCAGTAGTGATGTCGTTTATAGAGGACATTTATCTGCAGCTATACTCCTGGCTAATATACAGTTGATTATTATATTAATTTGATTTTTACGTGCTTAAATTGATTGTGCTATCGTCTCTCAAAACAGTTCGCCTTCTGCAGTCTAAGATTTCTTGTTACGGATAGGGATATTTTGATTTTGTAATTACTGAGACGTTCATTTCAGCACGCCGGTCCGGAGATCAGATGGGTGGACAACGGCCGGCCGCTGTTCAAAGTTCGTCTGCGATTGGTCTCCTCCGCCTTCACCACGGAGGGCCGTCTTCAGTCGTTCTTCCAGTCTTGCCAAAAGCTAACGCGAGCTGGCACTCTTGGAGATGCGGCCGAACAGACCAAGGTGACAATTTTCTCTTTCCTTCGCCTTCTCAATCTACTGTCGTATTAATTCATTCTATGACAAAAAGCCACGGCTTTTAAACGGCTTCTTAATATGATCTTCTTGATTAAGTGATTTGATGAAATGTTGAGTTTTTCTTGGACGCATTTAGAAACCCTCATGGTTCTAATTAAAAACTTTTATCGGTCGCTTTTCGTTGATAAACTGAAATATTGCTCAAGCATGAAGTGGTAGCTTTTGGCACTTTTCACGAATCTCACTCTGGTAGCACCAAAATGCATGAAGATTTTTCACAATATTGTCAAGTTAATCGATTTGTGTTTATATTAGTGTTTGATGATAAGCCAGTTGAAGCAAGCAAGTGCTCATTTATATTTTGCATTTAATAGGGTGCTGGGTTCGTTGCTTGGTTTAGGTATACCGGATATATTTTAATATAAGCATATTTACTTTATGCGCCGTTAACAATAGATGTAATCTCCGCAATAAGAGCATCTTCGCTCAAAAATGCATTCAAGCTTATAAACTTTGATCGCTATTATTTAAATTTGCATACTTCGCTATCTATTATTCCTTGAAACTTTCAAAAAGGAATAAAAATGGTTAGAAATACTCTGTCGCTTGCAAAACTTTGCTAAAAAACGATTTAAAAAATAGAAATAAGAGTGCTTCTATTACGATAAAAATAAATACGGTGAGCCCAAGGGCTTGGGCGAACTGATTGAGTTTTTCGGGCAACTGCTAGCTGTTTCGGCTTCACTGTTGGTTAGGGTGTTGATTGTTTGGTTCGGATGCTTGACCGACTTGCAGACTGGCGGTTCGGCAATGACTCTTACTAACATCGAAGAAGATGCGTCGTCAACTATGTCGATCCGAGCAAAGGTAGGGTGGGAACGATCACTGATTCACCTTTTCCTTTCATCTGCACACTTCACGCTTGCTATTATCTCACTCTATCGCAGTCTGCTGCTTAAAGGGAAGCTGCTTGCGCGTATCAGTAGGCTCGGAGACGCCGCGCGCTTTAGAGGAAATTGATAAATACGGTATTTAGACTAGTTTAATTGCATTTTTATGTCCATTCTGTATTTGATCCATCTAAATCGGTATCCTCAATAAATTGCGCAGATTACCTCATCCGATCAGCCTCTTTTGTAACTGCTTTCATACATGATCTCTATTTTGCATGTAGATGGCAATAGAAGTCTGTTTACGGCAATGTTTTATATTTCGCCACCGGTAGCATAAGAATGCCTGGGTTCACAGCCTTTATTGTGTACTCAATGAGCATCTGAAGCAACAATATTAGTATGTAGCTATTAATATTGACCTCACGAAATGCCTTAGCACTCAACGACTACCCTAAACTTTTAACTGCTAACATCATGATAGATTTACTTGACAACTACTGGGTGATGGGCACAAATTTAGCAATTATTGTCTGATTACTTTCAACCTGGAAAATGGTTGCCTGTGTATGATTCGGATGTGTTTGTTAAATCGTTGGTAGAATAACTAGTGGTAGTAAAATGACGGGTTGATTGAAAGGTTGAGGCTGTGTGCACTAAAGTAATGAAATATTAGTGTGCCCGAATTTAGTCGAACTATTTAGCCTCTACTCTGTGAGAAACATTTCTAGTTGAGCGAAAGCTAAGCTGATCAAGTAGCAAAGAACTGTGACAATCTGAATTATGACAATATTATGAATTTATTAAAATATATAATTGAAGAAAGTCATCGCTTCATTTTCCTAATTAATTAAATTCTAACATAATTTCTCGACTCACGACCGCGCCTATTTTGTATGGCTAGGGATGTCACCCGTTCACTCTTTGACCCATAAGTATTTGTTCTCCTAATTACTAACTGATTATAAATATAATTGCAATGATATAGGCACTTCTCTCCGTGGACATCGACCGCATGACTCCTTTTCTTCCGGTGGTGCTAGGCAGACTGCTGTCATTGCTTCCCGTCAGCTCGACCGAAGAAATGGGGCTCTGCTCTTTGAGGTGAGTGTCAGTCCATTATGGGCTGTTCATATATCTTGTCGCGCTTTGGCGGTGGACATCCTGGAGGATCTCTTATGGGCGCTTCTTGTTAGAACATCTTTGGTATGCTTAATTACATGAGAAGGTTGCAGCGCGTAGTCAGTGATGGAAGAGGCGGGAAAGTGCCATATAAACAGCGCAATTGCATTTATGATTGACCATAGAGGCGCATTCGAAATACAACGAACCTTGAGATGCGATACGATACTCTCATGACTGTCACAGTCGGCAGCGACGCCATGCTTAGTAGGCTAATTATTCGCGTCGCGTCGCAGGACTCGAACGAAATTTGAATTAACTGCAGCATGGCAAATGGGTTGCGCGCATAGTTGTCTAGCACATCGAGGCAAAATTCAAATCTGTCCCATTGTAGAACGCTGGTTGGTATCGTCGACAAGACTGCGGAATCGAAGCGTGCCCCTCTGCTTCGGTCGTTTGTGAGGCTGCAATTTCGAGCGCCAAATGCGGAATTGGCTGGGAAGTCGGAGACTATTCACTCGGCGCTGTGCCGCTACGTGCCCCTGTTGCTGCGGCCTGCGCACGCCGACTCGGACACTACATCCGGTTTGCTCCGTCAGCTGTGGTTCTTCCTCGATGTGACTGTTAAAAGTATGGGACAGAGACTGCTGGACGATGGAAAGCATAAGGTTTATTTTGATTTATCGCGAGGTTTCTGCACTGAAAATATTCTTATGATATCTTTTGACCTTTTTTACATGCTTTGGCAGATTTAGGTAAAAAATAGATGTAATTTGATATGAATGATTTTATAGACTTCATTTTCATTGATTTGCTTCTTTAAAGCGTGCAAGCACTAAGATTTTCGCGATGATAAGACAATTAGAGAGGGGATGGAGCGGTTTATGGGATTTATAGGCAATTCAAGAAGTTACAGTGCCACTTGCAGGTGGCTCGAACGGACCGCTTTCCTTCGGAGTTGCTCTTCCGCATCGAGTCGATGGTGCAGACGCTCGTGCCTTTGATCATTGCCAAACATCGAGAACTTCCTCAGGAATGTCGCTCTGCCAACGCCGCCGTCGCCTTCTTTCTCAGGGTAAACACTGATATACTACTGTCAAATGTCGAGCAGTAGGCGCTGTGCGTTTTATATTAAAAAGGATTTTGAAACACGAAGTGAAAGAGCTAATATGATCTGAGCGCAGTTATTCCCAGATCCTCATTTGGCCATGTCTGACCTATTAGATTTCATATGCACAGTTTGAAAGTTTCTAAATTTCTAAATTTAGAAACTGTAGAAAAAATTTCGGAAGTTTTAAATTTTTAAATAAAGTTCCATCAAAGACTTCAAAAAGACCTCCCATTTGCATCGATGACGTCACTGGTTGAATATCTAACGCACATATTATTGATGTTACTTCGGTATCTTTCAGTCATGCCTGAGCCTAACGGACCGTGGCGCCGTCTTTCAATGGATACATTTCTGCGTGGACAAGCTGGACCAGACAGAATCGAGGGTGAGTCAGTTTGACTTTCGTTCCGACCATATCGCAAAGAATGGTGAGATGGGTTGGACTTGAGAGTTCTGTTGTTCGTTCGTCCATGAGGCACTGAGCGCATAGGTGCGGCACAACCCTATCGATCTTTCACGCAAATTCGCATCAGTACCTCTGTATTGTGGTGTCAAAATTGAATGTGTCGAATAAAGAGCTCTTTAACCGTATACCTTTATCGCAGGTCTGACTCGCGCGCGGGATTGGGTTAAACCGGGACTCCCTACGCTTCTACTTACGTTGCGTCGATTAACTAATGATCTTCATATTTTTCGCATTTATCTGTAAATCCTGAAAAAGTAATCTAGAAACTTTTAGACAGTTCGCGACTACAAGTTAGAGTTGCTGCAAATTTTGGCGGGCCACGAGCACTGGTTGCCTCTATGTCTGCCAGTGTTGTGCAATCGTGCCGGGACTGTCGTACGGAAGGCTTCCATTACCTCGGCTCACGACGTCAACGCCGTATCGGCCTCCAAGGGAAGCAATAACAGCGGTGGATTCCTGTCTCGCTTTTTCGCGCAGATCTTTGGACCAGCCACCGACCAGGACGGCCCCTCGGAAGCCGAACGATGTGCGTTTAATTAGTTAAACTGCAAAGTGGAACTCAATTTCGGGATCTGAAATCTCACATTTTTAACTCTTCCAACGCATCGAATTTCCTCAAATTGCTACTCGCCGCACGCCCCCTTTTGCGCAGCGTTTATAAAATACCATTTTTACCTTTATAGAGATTCTTTTAAATTAAATAGGACATTTCGCATGTTGAGTTGACTTGAAGAAAATCCTCTTTGAATTGAATAGTATTATTATTAAAGGGAAAATGATTTACAAATTTAAAGTGCTTTATCGCATGAAGGTGCAGCTGCGAAAAGAAATCAACATAGTTGTAAAAAGAGACTAGATCAGAGAACGTACGAATAAATTGCGACATTGTCACAAAAGTATGCTGTTCAGACGCGGACTGTTTGCAAGATTTATCGCTAACGGAGGAGTACTGTTCGAGACACTTCCCGTCTGGCCTCCTCGTGCAAGAGACATTGGCGGCGTTGCGCGATCCCCGCGATTTCCGCCGTCGAGCGATCGCCCTGCTGAGGAATGTGCTGGCTAAACATGCGTCGGACCGCCGTTACCAACATCCGGTTAGTCACCAGTGTTGCAAATAGTACTATTTAATTCATTTTAGTACTAGTACTAAATTGTTATTTAGTACTTAGTACTAACTATTTTCTAATTTTTTAACTAGTACTACTTAGCAAAATAGTACTATTTTACAACTATTTGCTACCATCAGCTGATAAAAATAAAATCTGAAAAACTTGAATTTTAAAATTAACTAGTTAATAACTAGTACTAAATTGCTATTTAGTACTATTTATGTTATTAAATTGTTATTATTATTAACTAGTTAATTTTAAAATTCAATTTAGTACTTAGTACTAACTATATTCTTTGTTTTCAACTATTGCAACACTGTTAGTCACTTCTATCGTTTTAATTTAGTTTATTTCGTAAAATGTCAATTATGCGCATATACTCAATAGATTTAATTAGGAAAAGCGCACGAGTACAAAACTAAAGGACTGTACAGAGTTAACGTGATTCGTGCTACGTACGAAATCGACGATATAATTACCAAAAATTACGAAACGGACGTTTAGTAATTGCACTACCGATTTCGGACGCCGCACGAATCATGTTACCTCTGTTCAGCCGTCAGCCCAAATCATCGTTACCCGACGTACCACATTAAACATGTCAGTATTGATTTTTTGTTGACGTGTGTCGCGATTGCTATCCTGCCTAGTTGCAGGGGGACGAACAGTGACGCTTAATATTTTGCAGGAAGCACAAGCTAGAATCGCTACTTTGTACGCGCCAGTTCTGCGTCTGGTGCTGGAAAATCTGGGCGAGCTGGAAGCGGCGGCGATGGGAGGCGATGTGCCCGACTTGTCGCCCGTCGGCGCCGCCACCGCTGGTTCTATACACTCTTCGAAGCGGTCTTCGTCTCTCGAAGCGAATTCTCTCATCAGGGAGAGTCATTCGCCCTCTCCAGGTCCCCCGCCACCGCCACCGACCGCCGTAACGGTATGTTTAGTCGTGATGTTTGACACGGACGCTTTTTTACAGTTTTTGGTGGGAACGTCACGAGACTATTGACTACAGAGGGCGTATTCGTAAAGCTTCGTATATACTCGGTTGACTGTCCCAATTTCAAATTACATACCATATCGACTCTAGTAAGGCCATTTTCCAGGTCAAGAAGGATGTCTTCCATGTCATATTAACATGAAAAGCGCTCTTTCTGATTTGGAAAACGCCCCATTTGATTTTGAAAGTGTTCAGTTTGAAGTGGAAACGGTATTATATTTCTGAAAATTCAGGTTGGCTTCGCGGAGAAACTGGACAAGGGGGAAGCGAGAGACATGCTGCTGTGCGCGCTGTTCATTCTGTCGCGCGCGCCGAAGCAAGTACTCGGCGCCCTGTGGCTGAATGATCAGGCGGATGAGCTCCTGAAATTGCTCGAGTTGGCGCTTCATGTATTCCGCTACCGGGGGCGTAAGTGGACGATGAAGAAGACATCTAATAAGTAAGCGTATCACCCCTTCAGTTTGTACTACGGTGTTAGTTACTTTGGTAATTTGATGCCTGATTATGTTTGCGGTTTTACAATAGAGTTACAAGGTGATTCATACGTCTCGATATAATTTTGATCTTCAAAATATTTATGGGAATTAGATTTAATTATAATTCATATAAAATCTGCATTCGATTTGTCGATTGAATTTCCGAAGAAAATGAAAGTAAATACGATTTCCTTTACTGGCGTATGTTTGTAGTAAAATTTGATATAAAACACGCACTTTCAGACTGCGCGCAACGCGACGAACATTGGTACTGCCATCGTCGAACAGCGCCACCGACTGCCTCACGTTGGACGACGACGACGATGCCCTACCGTACTCTGTACTGCAAGAGTCGAATCTCACTCAGGAAGTGGCACTTGTTATTCTTGAGGTCGCACAGGCGCTCAAAGATCAAGTTTCGGTAAGTGGCATACGATTGCAAATTTTAATGGTGCTCTAGTGCATATGTTTAAATCGCATAGCGTCGAGGTTAAGCGTATCATCCGCCTCTCTTCCACACACGTCTCCTTCTAGACGCCTCTTGCAATCTCTTTCAAAGCAGTGAACAAAAATAATAGCATTTGCTTTTTATTTTAGCAGAATATTCTACCTTTTGAAACTGTCGATGGTCCACAATTCCCTGAATACTATGTTTGCAGTATGCAGCGTTTCGCTTGATCGTTAGGCGCTAATAAATGAGTTTTTAGGTGCTGTAAAGCAGCATTGTTCTTTGTTTCTTACCATACAGTATTCCTATGTAATATAAGCTTTATGAGAGGGACATAAACAAGCTGATATTTTGCCGCCCCTCGGTAGCACCCATATTTTTTGTGGGTACGGCAGATGCATTAGCTGCAGTCTTCGAAATGGTCAACAGTCCTACGTGGCGCACTAAAAAATGGCGCTTTAGATAGGATTAGCGATTGTCTATTTAGAACACTCTTCGCGTGTCTTTTGAGCCCACCGCGTCTTAACTATCTCCGCCGTTGTCGTCATTAAGTTTCATCTTTAATATAACACTGAAATAATTATCTTCGCCAGTTGGATAATGTTGCTATTATTGTAGACTCGTCTGGCGGGCAAGGCAGAAGACTGGGACGACCCATGGATGAGGTTGCTGCACCTTCAACTCTCACTGCTCGCCGATCATTGGCCAGAAGCCGTCAGGCTTCATGCTCTTGCCGCTTTGGCCGTCTTTGTCAATGCGGTCAGTTGGGTTATTTCTATTAATGCAATGATATTGGATGATGTGGATATTGGATTTAAATGTTTGCATTTTACAGTCAATTGCAATGACTGAATCAGAAAAGCTTGCATTTTCGGTTACCTAATTATGGTAATTTGAGCGGTTCGCTGTAGCCCTGCTAGGTTGTTTAGTTTCTTAACTGGACATTAGTAATTGGTCGATATTTTCGGTCAAAAGGTTGCAAATAATGAACCGAAGACAATTAATCAATTGTGGTTCAATTTATTTTGGTATTGGCTACATAAAAATATTTTTCATAGCTTTATTTGAACAAAAGTACCGATCTTTGATTCGCTCCACCACTGCATTTCAATCTTCAAGCAATCCCATTTCCATTCCATGTCACCGATTGCGCGATTGCTGACAATTGTTATTATAGTTAAAAAGTCCCAAAATTACCTCTGTAGATTTTCTTGTTCACTTTCGCTCAGTGAAGAATGAGCTGGATTTAAAATTTTTCAGTTTCGCGCTCGATTCTACCGTGGTCCGCTGGCGGCTCTGTCGTCGCTGATCGGAGAGTTGCTACTACAGTTGAATAGCCGTTTGCCGGCGGTGCAGAGGGCCGCCGCTGCTCTGCTTCAGCTCGTTCTCCGCGGAGGGTATGTCTTTGAACTTTCGACCGCCGACGAGTGCAACTCTGCTTTAATGGTGGTTGCGATGCTTCAGTCGTGGCACAATTGTTAATAGTGATACAGTGAAATTCGTTTATACCCATGTTTCGGGGATCGGCATATTTTCACCGGTTTAAATGAACTCTACTTTTATTAATGTTAATAGAGTAATAGTTGCAGTGAATGAGCGAGCAATTGCGCAGTAAGCTATCGATTCGCGCGCGGCATTCCCTATAATATTATTGTATTGTTTCCACTTTTATTATAACACTCTATGCAGAGGAGCATGCTTTGTTGAATTTATTCCACTGACTATTGTCCGCATTTATTTGAAGAATGCTCCCCTGCATTTTCAAAGTGTCCTTATTGTAATTGAATTTGTATTTATCGTAAATATGAGAAATAGCGCCATGCCTTAAATAAGCTGATGGTGTGGTTTCTCTCGTGCATTGCTATCGCAGAGCAGACGCTTGATTACCGCTCGACTGCTAGGCATGATCTTTCAGCGATTCTTAGCCGGAAAAATTTCCGACTCGTTCTTCTATCGTGTAATAAAACTCGATCACAGTAAGAATAAATAGAGTTACGGCAAATAATACAATTAAATAAATAAAATGGAATGAATTGTAGCCAACGTTCTACTTTTAGCTACGAGGCGGCAGTATTGCCAGCCGCGGGCGGCGGAGGCGGAGGGCAGCAAGCGTTGGGACGTCCCGGAGCGCAGACTGGTGTTGCCCTCGCTCGCCTGCTCGGTCAGGGTCGGCCGCTGGCGACGAGTCCATTCTTTGATCGAGGGCTAGTTGCGCTCGAGGCGTTGGTTACGGTCCAAGATCGTCGACCAACGCCGTTTGATCGCGCTGTTCAGGTATGCATTTTCTCTATCATACAACAATGTTTTTATCCTTATCTTTTAAAAGCTTGTAACAGGAAAAGTACGTTGAAATGCTAAGGTCTGCCATGAGGTTTAGGTTGAGATAATACGAGCGTGGCGAGCCATTAAGTAGGCTTAGTTTAATAAATTACAGTTTCAGTTGCTTTTGATTTTGCGAAAAATCATAATACCGGATTAAAAATCGTCGTTATACTAAGATTTTTTCTAAAGCCATACTAAAGTGAACATATAATTTGATATAAAATATGGCATAATGTGCGAGCGGTTAAAATATTTATTCTTCAAGCCACTAGATTAATCGCTCATCAGTGTTCTGCGCAATGGAAACGATCGCAATGAGATCGACTAGCGTCGATCAGCAGCTCCAATGATGGCGCTAGTTGAATATTTCGTTCAAGAAATTGGCCTTAATATAACATGTTTAGCCGACCAGCGAGAAATGTGCTGATTTTCAGGAATTGATCGGACAGCTGCGGGGCGTGCTTGCTGCCACTGGAGCGCTGAAAGAATCTGAGAATGACCCGGTTAGTATCTACCGTTTTAATCACCTTTATGACAGTCTTCTTTATTGATTATGAATGAGGAACATTAAACAAACTGTCTGTCAACTTGCGTGTAAAAAACAACCGCAATCATTCATTCCACTTGAGTTGCAACATTTCTATCGGTAATGGTAGCACTAGTTTTGGTGTGCTACGCTGTGGGACGATGTTTCTTGAAGCGGAAACCCGAAACGAAGAGCGTTTTGGAAAATAGAAGTAGTATGAGGGGGGATATTGCTAAACGATTACCAGCGATACAAAAGTCTAAAATTTTCGTTCAGTACCTCGCCAGGCACCGTATTTGGCAAAGATGATCTCGTTTTCTGGTGCTCTTACATCGCTTTTCAGCAGGAATAATAGTCGTTTCTTGGTTTTACGTGTGTGAATTGATAGAGAGAAGCACTATCGACTTCTGAAGTAGTTTACCTTATTCAGTCTAAGATTCCTTGTTACTGGTCGGCAAATTTTGACTACAGTCAATTTTTTGCTTGCTGTTAGGCGAACGTTGTAGGCAAAGCGAAAGTGTTTGCAATTTCAGATTCGCCTGGGCGATTTGCATGTGCGACTTGCGGACAGCTACCGCGGGTCGGCGGCGTTGCGAGCGGCGTGGCTCGAGTCGCTAGCCGGATTGCAGACGAATGCGCGTTGGTACTCGGAGGCCGCCGTCTGTCACGCCCACATCGTCGCTATCATCGGCAAGGAACTCGTCGCTAAAGGTTCGTCTTTTTCAGCGATCAGTGCGTGCGTCGCATGTCGGCTTGGGGCACGACCAACGCGCCCCTCCTCCCCTCACCCTTGATACTCTAGCTTATACTCCCCCACATAGTGTCCGGTACCCATTTCTGCCATATACAATTTTAAATTGCAAATGGCCACCTCATGATCATCTCGTTGGATCGTAGTGAGTGTAGTACCGCGTGGACCGTTTCGTCGCAAAAATGATCACTTTTGGCGGAAATAAAAGTTTGCTGTTCGTATTCAATTTTTAACACTCGAATAGTTCACCAACGAGGCGAACCTTTGGGCGGCTCTTCATTGTGGGAATTTGGTTCTGGCCCTTACATGCCCGTCCCGTATCAAACTCTATTCATCAGCTGAGCTGATCTTTAATGCTTGATTCGGTGTATAGTGTTGCTATGCAAGTAAGCAACTATCATCCTGTAATATTCACTCTGAGTCATTAGGTACAGAAAACAATATCAAGTTTTTTGGTGTGCTTGCTCACGCTTTCTAATTAGCAGCTGATTATTGAGGATGATGGGATGGAAAAAAGCTTGTTTAACTAGATTATCCTCGTATTTTACTTCGCTTTTCTCGAAATCCTCATCTTATTCTCTAACGACCAAAGACCGGTAAAATCTATTGAAATTTAGTCTTTTGTTGCCGTGATGAATTTGCAATTATTTGAAAATTCTTCCTTATGCTTAGAACAGGTTTCGGTCGCTTTGAGCTACTTTTTAACGCAAGAGATTTCCATGCTACCTGCAGTAGTACGATCTTATATGCATTTTAAGTAAATTCTCGCCTACGAAATGCTTCATATTTGCATAGCAGCACTTCTGTTTAACTTTTGAAAAAGAAATTTAATCGTTGTCTTCGAATTTTTAGGATTTTTAATTTACTACAATTTTTTATCTGAAAATTTGATGCAATATAACTATGAATGCTTTTTAAATTTATCTATATATTGGTTTAAGCGAAAAGTTTTGTATCTTTTGAGTACTACTTCATGCTTAAAACAATATCCAAAACTTTCCGGCCAACCCAATATTTTCTTATACGCCGCACCGCGATGAAACAAAGTACTCACTGACTTACAATAAGTTAGAGAACCCATATGCACCAACAGTATGCATGCGAGGAATGAGGCATCGGAGACAAAAGCGCCTGGCACCAATGCAAATACTTGACATCTCCGCAAACCCTTGCACACATGCCGATGTCTGATTAGCGCAAGGAGTAAATTTTGTATAGTGATATATGGTAGATGTTACATATATTACACTGTCGTCAGGCGCTTTTATCGGAAGCTCTGATTGCTTGCATCAGATACCGACCCTCGAAGAAGGAACTGAAGGGTAGAAAGCGGAGGAAAATTAAACGTAACTATTCATAAACATATTGCTAACTTTCAGTATTTGCTCTCGGAAGAGGTTTATGCGTGAATAGGCGAATTATTGATCGATTATACTGGCTTTAAAGCGCTTTCTTTCAGGAGGGATGACGGTCGATTGGCGGCTTTTATCGGCGATTTCGGAGGCTATTGCCGGCGAGGAAGCGGTGACCGACGATCGAGCCGATAATACCCAACAGGCTGGATACTCCGTGGTTAGTGATGCTTAATTACTTTCTTACGCTTCGGCTTGCGGCTTACGTCAGCTTTTGGCTTTTGACGGCACGCCCCATTTTCCCACACTTATGTTATGCTCAGCTGCTGAGATCCGACGGCAGTTAGCGGATAACGTTTCTTAAAGGGCGTTGGTACTTCCTGCTATTTACAGCGCCTAAGTGTTTTTATAGACTAGGACATACCGTATCCGTTCTGAAAGCTTCGACTACACGGTCCCTGGCCTCTATGGGCTGAATGTCGTATTTCAGTAAAATGTGGCATTGTATCAGGGTTAT
This sequence comes from Plectus sambesii, assembly GCA_002796945.1. Taxonomy (NCBI): domain Eukaryota; kingdom Metazoa; phylum Nematoda; class Chromadorea; order Plectida; family Plectidae; genus Plectus; species Plectus sambesii. The sequence goes on from NIUQ01000363.1 coordinate 13,896, forward strand.
GAGACGCAGCTAAATGAGCTTTGATGTTGATCGAAAAGGTCCTACAAGTAGTTACATATTTGCTGGACTTTCTTTGCATGCAGAAACTTGTTTCTACGGCCACGCTAGCCGGTGTTACCCAACAATCCCGTAGCATTAAGCGATTTTTGCTTCAAGGCTTTCAGATGAAAATATTACTCAAGTCAGCTGACTTAATTGATTTTTTTGAATAGTTGGACAAAAGAGTAAATTGTAGTGTATTTGAATTTGCGTATCGCGATCGCTTCCCTATGGTATATCCATGTCTTCGAGAAAATATTAGCATTCGATTTCCACGCTCATCTCTCGTATTAAAGTGATAAATTAAGAATTGTGATTTCTCATTGCAAATCCCTTTTATTCTCTGTATCGTTAGCGATGAAATCATTCTCTGACGCGAAGATGCGTTCAAGTAAGCCAATTTCCTAACTGTGTCGAAGGAAGGCAATATTTGCATAATGTACGTTTCACAGCTTTTGTCAAAGAGCTCGGGCGCGCAACACACTTTTGAGGAATTAGAATAATTATCGAAAGCAAACTATTTCAGTCACATAATCCCTGTCAGGTGCTTGATGTAAACTGTTTATCTCTCTTCTCTACCCGCCCTCAATAAACCGTTTAAAATCAATATCTCAGCTTAATTCTGTCAAGCCGCTCAACGAATCCACCCTATTTGTCCCTGACATCATTATTGATCCCTGACTGAAACTCAAATAACGTTTTGTTCGGATTGCGGAATTTAATTTTTCATTTTGTGAACTGTGCTCATTAATTGTAGTCGAAAAGCGGAACGCAGTTTCTTCCTTTGAAAACATGTCTTTGTTAAAGGTTATGCTTGCGGAAGCTAACATCTCTTCCGTCAATTGTCGAAGACTCGACCCTGAAGTGCAGAGCTTAAAATAGAGATCGTTCTTGACTCATAAGGATGTGTTGCTTTTGGCAAATTTCCTTTTGTCTCTTGCGATATTTCGGATTGCACAAGGGAATTAGCGATGAGTGGACTACCGGTGGAGGGATGCTGACGTGTGCACAATGCAATGGGACGTATGAAAAATTCTTAAGAGCAAAAACCGATAATTTGCAAGATTACACAAAGCAATATTTGGGTAATTGGTATGGTTCCTGCAAGTTAGCGTTTTGTTAGTATTTCCTCATAAGCGCCGTTCGCTTTGTGCTCGTGTATATCGTGTTTTAATATAGAACAAAGCTCAACGGTCTTCATTATCATCATCCTGTGTGCAATATTCTAGACGAGAAATTTGATGAAAAAACAGTGGCTCGTCGAACATCCTGACATATACCGTAGGAACTGGGGTAGTAGCTATTCAGTTAGATGTGCTGATGTTCTATGTTAGTCTTTCAGCGATTGTTCTCATTCAAAACAGCTTAGCGGTTTTTTGTTGTTATTCAATGTTTTGAAAATGTCAAACGAGCTGAGTTTTCAAAAGGAAATGGCTAGTCGATGATGCAGATGATTACGCAGATGATTGCGTAGATAGAGATAATTAGCTACTCAACGATATTTCTACTGTCTGTCAGAGTAGGATGGATTGGAATGCTAGCTTGAAAATAGCGCAACGGTGCTCATAAGTGATCATAAATTATATTTTCTTTGATTTTTTTGCGTAATTGAGCAAAGGGAATTTGCAGTCGATCGGCGGTAGAGTTTCTTCTGCTCCTAAATCGGGGGCTATTCCTGATACCGTACCCCATTCGACGATCTTAGCTCTCATTCCAAGTTACTCATCCATTTTGATCGTAGTTTGAGCTTACTATTTACGGATTGAGATGAAAGAGAAATGGGACTCGGTCGTATAAATTTCCCCTGTCTACTCCCTGGCTTCGCGCCTAATATTACTTCACCGTAGCCACTCATTTGCTTTGTTTCACAGCGCCGCAGTACGAGTTGCTATTTATTTATTTCTAAAGGTCGATTCTCAGAGTTATTAATCGGATGCGCAGTCGGTGCCCAGACAGAGCAGCTCAAATAACTCTGGCGCGTGACTGACGACTATCTGACAAAAATCATTTCCGTTTGTTGACACAGCCGCGATCACAGACTTACAAATAGAAAAGTCGTCTGACGTGTGAGAATGCTTCTATAATTTGAGCGAGCGGTTGCAGCGCTCGACAATTTCGATAAATTCCCATGAGTTTGTCAGGAATGAGAATACGGTCGTAATTATGCCTAATATCATAATGACAACGGTTGAATAGACACAATGCTTCCTGTAATTTAAGTCACGGATTGAGTAGTCCGCGCCTCGTTGTACTGGCACAGCTGTTGGTTAAGGGCAAGTGATAGTTGCCATTACACTTTCTCGTTGCATTTTTACCAAGAAATTCACAAAAGCGAAGCACAGCAAGCAGTGCATCGTTATCTAAAGACCATTTCAAGCGCCGTATATTGCGAATTTCTGTTTAATATACGGCGTGCTTAGTGGTCTTAAATGCAACCTAACATGCGCTATTGAAATCGTCGTGGGTAAAAATGCGCACAAGCCTCTTATACTTCTAAAGTGCGTAAGTAATGTCGACGCAATGCTAAGTTATGATGACTAGAGGTTTAAATCCTTTCATTCTCACAGATGTTTATGAGATTCACAGCATGTGTAAACAATCTTGAATATGACATATATTAAAGAGAAATGATACTGGATTACCGTGTGCAAAGACCATTCCTTGAGGATTTCCCCATTTGCATTCCGGCAGTTACTCCTCGCTGGACCAATAGCAATCGCTAGAGATTTAACTGTTTGATATTCAACATTTTTCTTGTGCTATTTGAACGTAGAAGCAAAATTACTATTGAATATTCTGGTTAATTACAAGATCAGAAGATCATAATCAGAGGTTTAATCTTTCCTAATGGTTGAGCAGTGATCTTGTGCCAGCGCGATAATATGCCGTTGTTGTTTTCGCTATAATTACTCATGTCAGCACATGAATAGATAACATATCCTCTTGCTTTTCCAAATAATTAAGTAATAGCATTTATTCTTTATCTCTTTTAAGCATGTCATGCATAACTCAAACAATGTCAAACACAATAACTTATCACGCGCCATGATTATATACATCACAATGCGAATTAGTGTCTAATTACTTGACTCTAACCCCAATATATAGCACAATCTACTGCGGCGCCGCGCCAAAAATCGCATTTGTACTAACATTAGCTGCTTATACTTTTACAACGGTATAAGCTCTTTGGCTGTTCGGCATCAAAGTCCCAACAACAACGTCAGCCACATTTGATCAAGTAACAGATAAATATAACTCGTATGCTTCAACAGGTACGAAAAGAGCACCACTATACTACAATAACAATGGCATTTAGAACGCTTTCTTTCGCAATAGTAGAGCTTTCGCTAAGTTCAGCCACAGGCTGATGTTCGTTTATCGAGTCGCCGTTTTCCGTAATGTAATAAGCAAAGATTGCGAAAGATTATATGAAAAACGAATCGCAAGAGGGTGACGGCGTGCGAATAATTATTACAAATACCCCAAATTCAATTCGCTATCCTAATTTATGAACGGCACTTGTCATTTTTACCTCTCACCTATTGCTTCTCGCTACCAATTACAACAATTAGGCAGACGCGCGAGCACATGGCACAGCCCATGGCACCCGAATATCTTGAGCCAAAATGTTTTTGGGGGAATTTGAGTCGATTTCTTTACGTAGAGCAAAAAGAACCGTCATACCCCCACCAAATACTGGCCGGCCAGCTGTCATACAAAGCAACAAAGTATCATAAGGCGAAAGATGTGGATCCAAACTCTCTAGGTCGCGAGACTCGGTCCAGCCGTATAAAATAGCGATTGATCATTTGCGCATAGGGTACATAAAGTAGGTCCGAGCATGAGTAGAATAGTGGAAACAAAGAGACTATACAGTCTTGCCGCTATCTTCCAATAGCCGACTGAGAATGAGCATTTGTGGCGCCAGTTTGGACGATAATCTGTCCTGAGTAAGGTAGCGCTGGTTGGCGTCGAACTGGAAAGTGACCAGTCCGCCGGTGTCCACCACCAGGTGGGCATCGTCCGCGAACAGCTGCTCTCTCTGAGCAGCGTCCATTCCAGGGATATCGGGTATTTCTGTGTTGGATGCACGGGCAAATTTGCGCGCGATTTGCGTGGCGGACATGACGAGTTGCTGGTCGGACAGTCGTTGATTGTGAAAGTTAGTCGGGTCGCTAAGCGGATGATTGAAACGAGACGGTCTGGAGAAGTAATGGTGATGGTGGTGGCGTCGGTGCCGGTGGCGTTTGCAGCGAGGTTTTGGCGAAGACGCAGACAGAGAATCTCCGTCACTTGATTGCGCGTTCGTCGCGCTGTTCAATTTTGAAGGCTGATCGTGGAGTGATGAGAGATGTTCACTTTGATTTTCCTCGCCACTCTCACTGTTCAGCGGACTCTTCGTATGACTGGCGTCGTCTTGTTGACTTTTCTGCTGAACAAATCCGAACGATTGTCGATCCTCTTGAGAAGACCCATTGCCGGTCGTTGTCTCCAATTGTTGGCCGTCAGTACGATTGGCATCAGAGTTGAATAGTTGTTCTTGACGCTTATCGTCGAGGCCAATATTGTCCTTGATTCGTTGTTCGGACCGGCTGTCTCGCTGTCGATGATGGCGTTGGTGTCTAGCAGGGCGGAGAATGGAATCGCCAACGACAGCGGACCGTAAATGGGCATTGAACAAAAAGAAGAGAGCTATTCTCGGGAGCAGCATGTCAGCAGGGAGCTAGGACGGTCGACTGACAGAAATCCGCCTTTATGATCGCTGGTACGCTCGAAGCGACGGTCGACTAATCTCGTGATCAGCCTGTGCGGATATAACTCTAATGTTGCCGACTTTGCCCTCCCGTCTTTGCCTTCTTCAAGCGTAACAAGTAATATCCGCACCTTTATTCGACCGAATCGCGTGCCTATTGAAAACGTGGGCACAATAAGTCGCACTTCCGTCTGGTCAGTGTGATTGCTTCTGACCTGAAAAAAGCAATTGTTCGGTGATACTTTCTTTTGATCAGATAAACTAAACGAGCGATTACTAACGCGTGCTAAAAAGATAGCAATGTATAAAGACGCCTATAAGCGAGACAAAAGGGTGGGCGCAGAGGTAGTATATATACTAAATTGATTGTGGAAGCGGAACGATTTTGTAACCGTATACGCCTCGATCTGAGAAGTTAAAAGAGTGACTAATAGGGTGTGCTAAAAGTTTGCGTGCTATTAAGGATTGTACTTCCGCGCGATAATCGTATAATATCTCCTGAGCAATAGGTATTTTAGTCGCGCCGCGCATGCGCTCCTCAACTGCTCGCAGACTGGATGACTAGATGCGCGCAGTTTATAGCCAGAGATGTGTTGATGTAGTTTACTTTTATCGAAGCGTTTACCAGAATGTTCCGTTCTAAGCTGTCGTACAAAATGTTTTAAATTGTGGAATTAGTAGTGATCTTCGATCGCTGATTAAATACACCAACAAGCGAAACGAGAAGGAGGCGGCACGAAGACGGGCGTGGTTAGTAGCCAGATTACGGGGGCATCTACGAGGGCATACCTGATATGGAAACAATTACGGGGGAACGATCCGATTAGGAGGCGCTTAATGGATCATGGCGGATGACGGGGGGCACTTAGAAGGGAACCCCGACGCTAATTTTCTCCTAATTGTCCGTCCTCTTCGGCTCTTCCTCCAACAAGGCACGCATGAATTATCTCAGCGATTTTTCGCGATCAAACATCGCGAATAACTGCAAAACTGGTGCGAATTTTAAAACCTTTGGTCATAGTGAGGCTTTGTGGTTGATTAAAAAATATTCCTCTACATTTGACGATAGCTCGGCAAGCTCTACCGTACAGCGTATATCGCAGTCTATACTATTCAACTAATCCAACCTTACTTCTTGTTGCTCCTCACTCAAATCAGTTCTTTTTTCCGTCCGATTTGGTCGTAGATGCGGGCGAGTGGGAGGGGAGTGTAACCGTTGGGACGCAATAAGCAACTACTTCAACTGTTTGCTCCCTTAATGAGAGGGAAAATTATGGAGGCTAATAGTGAGTAAGAATCCCTGAAGGTTCTTGCTCATATGCAAAGAACGGTATAACTTGTAACTTTGATGCAAAAGTGACGCTTGTGGGCTCATTTGGAGACGGGCAGGAAGTCGAATATTGTATGCCCCTTTTAGTTGCAAAAAAAGATCCTCCTTTGGGAGGATTGCTAATCATATGTAGTTTCATTTTTACTTTGCAAAAAAGGAGAAGCAGTCGTTGAAAGTGGTACGGTAGAGCATACTGATCAGCGCTTCTGTTTTCTGGGCAAATGGTGTGGAGGCGGAGCGTTGATTGATGTCTAGTGACGACTTAGAAACAGTTATCAAGAATAGCTGTTCAAGTGTACTCGGCGAGTCAGACCCACACGCTCGTCACTATTCGCCAGTTTTGCCGAGTTCAACTATTTACTCTTAATTTCCCCCGTGGAAGAATATTACTGTGCAAAGTGCCGCAGTATCTCAAAATTGTTCTCACTTTTCGTTGCTAAAGCGAACTTTTTCTGGAAATCATAATCGATCAACTCTAAGTTTGACGTGCAGAAATATTCTATAACTATGCTTCTGGAATGCTTTGGAGCCGTGTGCTCGACTTAATCTCGGCTCTCTCAATCTTGTCACTGCATTTTATACTCATTGCTTGTCCTATAGATAACAGTTCGCACCGTGTTCATTATTAGAGAAGATTAGGTTGTCCCGAGCCGGCCAGGTAACTCGGGTCCAAGAGTTCAGACATGTAGTACGAAGGTCGCGGATTCGACTCTCACACTCCCACTAGTGTTCTCTCTCCTCTTCGCTGATCTCAAAATACTTCGCTTGACATTTGAAGGTATCAGGCGATATTATCCATTCGGATAACATGGCGACTTTATTGCGCTTAATTGAGAGACCGAACCTGCTTCTATCATTAGTTGCTCAGTTGCACGGCGATCGCCCATAGAGTGCGAAGTTCACCCCGTCCTGTGTGAAGTTTGCTCACCCCTTCAGCAATGTAGTCAAACTTGGTCCACTCCTAAATGCGCCTCACGAAATTGTAATGCTACCCACCGACCTTCCTTCTATTAATTCACAACTTTTATTGAAACACACACGATTCTAATTCAGTGAATCATCTAGGAAAGTATAGAGCGAGTCGAAGTCCTCAACGAGTCCGCACTCGCTAGCTGTTACAATAAATCGCTGAATACTATAATCGATATTAAATCAACACTATCAATTGGTCAAAGTAGAGATGACGTATGACATTTACGGTGATGCGCTTGAACAAAAGTTGAGTACAGTAAGTAGTAAGGTTTAAAAACATACGATAGCAATAAAATGCGGCACTGTAAGCTTGACATAGTTGGTTGGCCTCTCAGGCACCCGCTAACGCTAGATATGGCTCTAAGCAGGAGAGATTGCCAGTGATGTTCAATTTTCGATATCCCACAGCAACAGTCGAAAACACAGTTTATTCTCGTGGCACAATGCCATCTAATTTGGCAGTTTCCGTTGAAACAGTTCACATCAAGGAATCGACACATACTATCATACCTCAGTGGTTCATTATCGCATTCAGCAAATTCAGTCGTCGCAATCACTGAGCTTGACAACAAATATTTACCCTGCGAGATGCGCGACGCTTTGTTAAAGTTCAGATCGAAAATAAATTAGCAAATTAAAAATAACATTTCTATATACCAGCCAACCTTATGCTGAGTTCGAGTGATTTGAATTCGTACGCGTTCGGTGTCAAAATTATACTGTAATGCGGCGTATATATATAACACTCCATATGCTCACCCTCTGCTTTATGGCGCGCCTTTATCAGGAACGTGGGCGAATTCAGCCTTCAAACGCGATTTTCGCGCAAAGTAATTTTGAGCAGTTAAAAATGCTTTGAAAATCGCACATCTTATTTTATATGTTACATTTTTCTCCACTATAGAAACTAGTTCAATTGACTGCAGCGTTAGCAATTATTATAGTTCAGCAGGTTAAAATTCCACCCTCACGAACGTATTTCTGTTACAATGTCATATTGTAATAGATTCCTGTAATAGATCTCTAAAGATATGCTCAATCTCTGCTGTTGAACGGAACAGTTCAGCGCTGCGAATGAAAGACCATATATATTTAGTCTGCGGTCATACGATCATTTCATTCATTTCCGAGCATCACGGTGTTTAATTATAAACTTAGTCTCTGACATCTGTCGGACGAATTTTTCTATGACAATGTCGCATATTATATTACAGGAAATAAGTCTATAAAGAGGGATAGCCTATGGAACAATGGATTTTCGCGCAGTGCATGCTTCTATTCCTTTGCTTTTGTCGCAGTGATGAACTTTTTTTAATATTATCGACATTTTCTCTCCTACGAAATCAAAATCGACATTTACTTGCACAAATTGACCCCAACCCGCAGTTAACATTACGTCGCTCTCCAAACCGAAGTTATTTTGGACAAGCAAACGCACATTGATCCGATATTTTTCGTTTAATCGGCGTAAAAATTTTACGAGCCCACTTTCGTTGCTAAATTTGGGCTGGCGAAGATCATTTATGATCGAATCGTTCTTTTGTCCATATAAAATTAAATGAATATTAAGTAAGCAGAAAAAAATGCTGGCTCAAGTAGAGTTGGTTGGAAAATGTTGCTCACTTGGTTCTCGCTCGTGCCAGGAAATAAAACAGTGGGGGAGGGGAGACATTATCCCAATGAACTATTGAGGAACTTATCATACCATGGTATTTGCACCCTTATCCATTTTTCTCATCCACGTTGAGAGCGCTTATTTGCTGCAAAGCTAGGTATTAGACAGTATTAAAGCTGGGTAAGAAAGACACCCGCTATTGACACCTACACACCACACGCCCACCCTGCAATGGCCGTGCAAGTTGTCGCAGCAACTATTTTGCGTGATCTCTCTTTAAAATGTGGGGAACGAGAAGGAAGGAATGGAGCTGATTTAACTTTATATCGGGAGAGATCGCGGCTAGAGAGAGAAACGAGCACACATACATTTTAGGATAAACGTTGCACAGTAACATTATGCGTTACGGTATAATGTATTCCTGCTTTAGCCTATCTGGGATTTAATACAAAATTGAATCACAAGCTGACACTCTAGCAATTGTGAACTCCGCTGTTACGCACACAAATTGTTTTGACAGTTCTCGGCTTTTTCGGTTACATTCTTTGCTGAAACAGGTATGTATCCTTGAGAGATAGAACAGAACGGTAGTGGTCGCGTTAGGGTCAATTGATTGAGTCGCAAGCGCAGCAAGTTGGAACGTGTCACTAGTAATAATTCTTACACGGGATATTAAGACACTGGTTCAAAAATTCAATTCTTTACTGCTTCCCCTCATTTTTATACAGTTCGCCAAAATCCAGAATTGTTTGCTCATCTACACCGCTTGAGTCCGCTTGGAGAAACTCCTTCAAACAATTGTATAATCAATCGCTTCACTCTTTTCAACTACCCTTTTCAGGAGAATTTCACAAAGAAAATAGAAGAGACAGTTCAGATGTTGGTGCGAGCTGAGCGCTACGAAGCGGTGGGGCCGATTTATCGATTGGCTATTCCTATCTACGAACAACAGCGCAACTTCAAGGTTAGCTGGAGACTTTTTTGCCTAGTTAAAGGCGGTCCTAGACAACTAGTGAAACAGTGCGTAAATAAGTAAATTGCACGCCTTCGGTTCGTGGATGTTATCGAAATATTTGACATCGTGTGCAGTAGACGCAAGCCTAATTCGACCGTGGAAAGCCCTACATGTCCTACAGCGAACAGTTTGCTCTGTATTTTAACACTTATTAAAACATATATTTTTAACATTTTAAAACTCATTAACATCTAGCGCTTATCTGTAAGACTGAAAAGCTAGAATACGGTAATTGCTTTCCTTATTCAGGCTCTCGTTAGCGTTTACGCCGAACTGCAACAAGCGTACAGCCGAGCGGCCGAAACGAAAGTTAGCGGACGCAGACGGCTGGCGTCCTATTTCCGCGTAGTCTTCTACGGCCAGACGCACTTCCGAGACGATCACGGAACGGAATGGATTTATCGCGAACCCGGCCTGACCAGTTTGGCCGAAGCTTCCGAGCGCATGACCGCTTATTGTCATTCGGTTCTCGGCCACGACCGGGTGCAAGTGCTCGGAGCGGAGGTCGGTTTCTCATACAATTATCAAGAATACATTATTTACTCAGTCACTTTTATAAAAGATGAAATCCGTTCTGATCAAATAGATTGATTGATTATTTTGCACATTTCAGCTCGATCCATCGACACTGAAAGAGACGACGGCTTATGTACTAATGACGCACGTGGAGCCGTTGCTGACCGACAACAACGAAGACGACCACTTCGCCGTTCACACGAACGTCCGCCGATTTTTCTTCGAGTCGGCCGTCGTCGATGACTCCGTCGCGAAGACCGCCCCGCAGGTCGCTCGTCACGGACTAAGACGCGTCTTTCTCATCAGTATGTTATGATTTTGTTTGCTTTCCAATATTTTCACTCTCGCTTCATGGTCAGCGTAGCCATTTCTGCTTGATCAAATTGTACATTCTTCCCACCATGTCGATTGATTGTTTGAGATATTCCACGCATCGCAAATTAGAGTTGGACTATTGAATGCAAATTGCGCAAACCAAAAATTCAACTATTAATATTGCGCGGATAGGGCAACGCGCATTATAGTCATTTATCCATTTGAGTGAGCCGCGGACATACCCTACCTTAGACAAAAGCTGCGATCCCTCACGGTGAAGCGAAACTTACTGCTGCTTGTTGTCAAGCTAGGATTAATATTAAGCAGTTTACGCTCAAAATAAACAGTCAGCAATCATTATCAAGCAGAATTATCACTACTTGCAGCTAACAAGCCATTCCCGTCGATGCAGCGTCGTCAGCCGGTGACGTCACGTGGAGAGGAATTGTTAACACCGTTGCAAGTGGCCTGCGACGAGTTGGGCAACAAGGCTAAGCATCTCAGACGCATTCTTGACGCCGTTGAGCCTGGTCGACCCCTCGACATCAAACGACTGCAACTTCTGCTTCAGGGCGCCGTACAGCCGACGGTACGTGTGCTACTTTGCTTAAAAGGAGCTTTAAGCGAAAAATCTCTTTCCATCTTGCATAAGATTAGTCGACAGAATTCGACAGACGACGTTTCAGTTTTTTATTTTAACGTAATTAGAGCGGATATTTGCATGGAAGCATAAGGAGGCATAGTTTTCAGTGCAACAGTAGACGGTAAATTTCGAAATTTCAGGTAAACGCTGGTCCCTTGGCCTACGCCGAGGCGTTCACGGCTGCCGAACAGCAGAAACGCTACGGACAGGCAGGCACTGATCAACTGAAGGAATCATTCCGGTAAATCGACGAATTTACTTTTTTTTCTTGACATTCTTCATTCTTAGGCTCCGGTCATACTTAAAATAAAACTAATGAGTATCTCTTTAGCACGACTTTAACAAAAATATGAGATATGAAATCAGTTCATTATACTCGTTTTCAGTCAATTAGTTGCTGTGTGCGCGGATGCGCTAAAAGCGAATCAGACGGCGATTCGGGCTGACCAAGTCGAGTATCACCGCATGCTCAGCGAGTCGTTCGATGTCATGCTCGACAAACTTTACGATTTCTTCGGCGAAAGGGTACGTTACTTTCTACGTTTTTGATATTTTTGTAGAAATAATGGATCTTGCGAGACTGGTTAGTCGAAGTCTCGAAATTGTGGATGGAATCTGGTACAGCGAAGATTAAATGATAATATTTATTGAAATCTATATTATTTCATATCAATAGCGCATAATTCTACAGTTAGTTATTGATATCATATTACCAGTACCTGATATCGTGCCGTTCAGTGTGCAAGAAATTGTGAATTGTTATGATATCATTAATCCTTCCTGAAGCTCTAACAAATGTTCCCTGGTAGTCACCCTCAAATACCCGCCCTAAATGGAAGGAAGCATTACACATCCTATCCGTAGGAATTTTACTCGCAGCTACGAATGGCGTTCATTTACCGATGTACAACCTATATTTTCAATATAATGACTAAAATCACGCCATAATGAATTATGACACACTCTGAAAACTATCATATGGAGACGAATGATTTCTCAGCGAGCGGCTGTAATGGAAGGGAGAATATATCTGTTGGACTGTAGCAACTAGTGATCATTCCTATTCTGCCCTCGTCCCGAGCGGCCGCTCGTTTCCCTAGTTCTGTTGCCACTTTATTATGCGCTTTCTTCGTTCTCTTTAGATTATTCGCCCACCATTTTTAACCTGAAGAAGCTCCCTCGCTTTTACCGCTTCCTCCTCCCACGGTTACGTCGCAAAAAATTCCTTTTCTTTCAGTTGCTGACGAAAAACGAAGGCGCAGAGGAGACGGTGACTCCGACCAACGAAGACCATCCGAGAGCTTCCATGCACGTCTTCGATACAATTGGTGGAGTCAATATGTAAATGGTCAAGAGATTGTAGCTTCTTCCCTCCGTCCCACCGCTCGTGATTGCATAATTTGCTTAAGTCGGCTTGTGATTTGCCCATCTTGCCAATCATGTACTCTTACTCCTACTCCCTCAACTCACTACTACTTTTGGGCTTTTCATTAATTCTGTAATGGAGACGCGCAGTTTTGTTGATAGGCTGACGCGCGTCGCGCATTTTTGAGAAAAGCGATAATTACAGTAAGCATAAAATTTTAGCGCGTTTTTATAGTTTTGTAGTTTATAGTTATAAAACCCGCTAAAAAACGTCAGCCAACCTATTATTTTCACTGCTGACGTTATTTCTAATTCTCTGTCTCCCGCTAATTACTTAAATTTGCTTACACTATTTTCAACGCTTCAAAAATTGATGAATATCTATTATTGCATCTTATATTTGCAGCGGGATTTATGCGCTTGATGTATTTAATCTTTGCCCATTTATTCAGTTAGTGCATAATATTCCGATATTGCGTATTATGGGAACAGCCCTAACGAAAGAATTTATATATACTATGCCTCTTATGGATGTGTCAACGATATGTCTGCTAGCGCTCAGGTCTTTGTACTTGTCTTGCGTTTCGATACAAGTGTTTTACATTTTGAAAGCTGGCCTATATTTTTCGTAGGCCAATACTACAATTCTTTCATTGACATTGTGTCAAAAATGAACGCGTGTTGTTGTACAACGAATTTCATTCGTTTATTAGCCTTTGCTGTAGTTAATTAATGCATTAAGTATTATTGAGATTAGGTGATGGCTAAAACTTGCATAATCGGCGTAGCGTCCTTGCCCTGCAGTATTAAATTAATAGAACTCTTCCATGCCTATCGCATTATTGGCTAGCCTATTGAAGTACAGTACTCTATTATTGACCGAATGTTGTGTTGTTTCGTTTGCTGTCTCCTCTGAACTGCTATGTCTTGCTTCCAGTTGGCCATATGGAGAAAAAGGGTGCGAAACGATGTTAGATATTTTGTTTAGATATTGTTTGATGCAATGAGATTTTATAGTACTAATAATCAAAAATACATCAACGAAATTTTGCTTCTAATTATTGTTATACAAGTGATACCATTGTTAAGGCTTGCGTAAAATTATTCTATATTTTCGATTCAGTCGAATTTTATGAATTGCATGCAATTTTGCGGTCTGGCATCGATTCATGACGATGGTACAATGAATGCATATTATTCCTCTGTTGTTCGCGCTTTTGGATGAAATAAAGCGGTTGCATTTGGCAGTTTTGGGGAATACAACTGTGCTGTTATTTAAATGAATATTCTCCCAACTGAATTAACACCGCATAAAGAATTCACTTTGGTAATGTTTGATAACATAATAATTTCACCGAGGCAAGCGCGCAGTTGCGTCCAACCACACTTGAGCATGAGGTTCTGAGGAAGAAGTCCTCAGAGTCAGCGCAATAGCTCTGGCCCTTTGCCAGTGTCGAGAAGAAATAAGCGGCAGCCATTTTTGAAACAGCTTTGCTCCTCCATTTTAGGATATTTATTGTTGAGACACTTCGGTACACGATACCAACTGAATATAAGAACTTCTCACAAAATACCTTAACAAACCTAGCACATCCACAATACAGAATATCATTCTAACATTTTTCTGTTCTACTCATGCGACAAAATATCATGTTCTTGATGCAACGCCTTGTTGTCCGACGCCTTTCAACATGATGAGAATTCGAACAGCGAACCTAGCAGCCACAGAGAACGCGTTAACAAAAACGAGTGCATCAATCCCGATATAAAACGCAAGTGCGCCACCAATTGACCCCTGTAACTCGCTCGGTGTCCATTTCAGTCTTTCATTTGCAACCGGGAAATTAAATGATTTCACTCGAATGATCAGATTTGCTTGATGGGGCTCAATAGTATTGAAGAAAAATTTCTTTTCGCTTAAGCGAACGCGTTTACATGGATGAAAGCATTTCGACATACACTCCCAAGACAAATTGCCCGTTAATGGCACGCATGTTTTGTACTGATCCACAGAGCAGCGTTTCAGATCTGCGTCAGTACTATTTGACCGGCTCAGAGGCGAGCAGTTGCATAATCGCCGAATTGCTTTAAATTTACAATTTCTCTGGCAATCATCCTGCGAGACTGCGTCGGAACACCTTTGAATGCCATTGAAGACTTTCAATATATTGTATTCAGCATCGATTTTCAACTCGATGCTCGCGTTTTCGCCAAATTTCACAAATAATAATGAATCGAATTTCACGCTGCCGTTTCCAAGGTAGCTTTCTCTGCCAAGTAAATCAATATTAACCTGTTCAACAACACTTGGCGAACTATTTTTGACTTCGCCAGATCGATTTAGGTTCACATTAATTTCGATATATTCATCAAGTGAGCTGAATTGAGTAAATGATAATCTGTAACAGATAGTGTTCTCGTCAATGTAAGTTGTCTTGCTGATTGTAATATTTTGAAAGGAGCCGTTGTCTGATTGCTGCAAACGAGCCGTAATGATGTCAGCTTTGCGCACTTCATGACCGCATTTTTGCAACAAATTGTAAATACTTAAATTGGTCGCATCCAAATGCATAAGGATGTCTTCGAATAACTGTAACTGCGAAATTGACACTGATTGGCCATAATCGGATTGACGAACTCGTTGATGCCATTCAACTCTTTCATATTTTCCACAAAATGCAATAAAAGATATGACAATACGCAGGAAAGACTTTGGCCATGTCACATTTTCAGTCAATAGACTGTTGTGGTTTGTAATAAAATCGCGAAATAATTGAATCATCTTTTCATTATAATTATCGTCTGCAGTTTGGTTGGGAGGGCCCAAGTTCTGACTGACAGAATGAGGCAAGCAAACTGTTGGATTGGAAAATAAATTTATCGTGTTATTTTGCTTAAAAATGTATGAAGATTCAGTTTCGGTGAAATATTTATGCATAATATCTGTGAACATTTGATATGTTAAAATGATGCAAATAAGATGATATAAGGTAGTTAGAATATTTTTCGTTACCCATTTTACAGTCAATAATTTTGAAAGATTCTGAATATCCAAGTTAAAAATATGACAAAAAAATTGTCGGGCGGATGTGCTAGTAAAAATTCCTATACGCTCTTCAACATACGTTTTAACAGAATTCCATAATTTTTGGACGATTTCCTTATGGGAGCAAAAGTCCACAAAGATTGAAATCGGAAGAATGGTAACAAAGTTGGCAACTGTAAAAATAGTTAAGCTGAACCACAAGCCAAGCATGCCTCCAAGCGAAGCGAGGAAGTCGCCAAAACTCCATTTAGGCCGATCTTCAAATAAAATGTAAGAAAAATCCTTCACATAAATGCGTAAATTGGCAGCGTCTCTTCTAAGCTTATAGGCCGTATCATTTCTCACTTCCTTTGTTAGGTCGTAAAATAAATCGTACCGCTCGCATGGTTCAACACATTTTTCTCTACATTTTCGATCTTCCAGTACACTATAGTTCAGACACTGGCTATATTGCGAGAGAGTACACAAATTTGTATACGAAGTTATCAACGTCGGCCAAGTTATTGGTGTACAGTTGCACAACGCTTGAATTAAGCGAATGCGACAGGTGGCAAGGCAAACTTCTTTTGTACGATCTGTGGTGCATTCGCCGTTTCCATTTCTGTTCGAGACCGTTTTATAATATCCTGAAATTCCCATTGACAAATTGTAGCTTTCTCCATGCCAGCAATATATCCATAACACATTGAAAGCATCTGTGTTCTTAATGGAGTCGGATAGCGTTAGTTGAGCATCAAAGTCTATAGAAAATCCTCCATATGTGTAGGAATATTTAGAAATATCAGCGGACACGTCGAAATATTCTGATGCGTCAGAATACGATATCTTATCGAAAGGCAATTGAAAGCAAATATGATCTTCGTTAAAAAGCGTCAGCTCGGTCTCATTTGTTAGCGAAATAGTCGTTGAATCAGTGTTGACAAAATTTACTTTCATATGGACCATTTTCAGTATTTCGCGGCCCAATTTCGAGCGCACCTCGTCGATAGAAACATTAAGTTTCTTTATGCCAAGTTCGAAAACATTTTCAATTGCAAGTTTCATATCATTTTTTGTCGATTCTGAAAGAAAAATTATCGGGTATTGCGAAAGTTCTGCTAAATTTTGGGAATTTGATTTATTTGGCCAACATTTTTTTAAACAGAGCTGAAGCTTTGGATACTTGCTCTTGTAAACGTTAAGATTTTTTTGAAAAATTTCTGCTCAGTCCAGCAAGTGTGGCACAGCATTAATCAAAATAACAACCAATTGAGACTTCCTTAAACACTTATACACATTTGCTTGCATAAGCACATCATTTGTTAATGAACGTTATGGTGCCATTTGCGTTCAAGGAAAAATGTTGAGACGTACGAATAGGAAAAGGTTTAATCAAATGCTAATGTCGTCGGTTTTTAGCTTGATTTGTACGTTAAAAACCGCACTAATGACTATGATCAGTTATCCGGCTTTCGATTGACAGAAAATTTAAGGGCTCAGTGGAATCAATTTTAAATGTTACTATGGGGTTGTTACTGGTCGTGAACATTTTTTTCAAATAAGCAACCCTTGATGGGAGACATCTTTACGCACCAAAAACCTCAATTTTTTTAAGGGAACTTACTTGAAAATTTCTTTAACAAACTTTTGTACGTCAATTGGATGTTATAGTATCCATTGATTTCTGTAGTTATCATATCCGAATAATATATTTCGTTCACCTCTGCCAAGTTCATAATGTTTAAATACTGCGAGGCAATCGCGAGAAGAGGCTTAGGCCACTCTTCTTCGCCGAGTAAGTTTGATCGAGTCATATTTTCTGAATCAAAGTATTCTGTTAATAAGTTAGAGTAAGTGAAATTGGCATCATGGTTTATCATTTCATCCAAAATTTCCACGAAATAGCCATTATGATTCATGCACAAAGTTGGCTTTGGCAATGCAATTGTTTTATTATTCATCAGAACTATGCTAGAATAAGGAAGATTCTCCGCATATTGCTGGCACATTCCATAGCATAAGTAGATTGTGTGAATTCCACCGGCGGCATACAGCACTATCCAGAATAACTTTTCGATTAGATAAATAGCAAACATTGATCGTGATGATACACCATGTGTTTTTATATGCTTCTTAATGAATTTTCGAAACTTTTCAAAGCAAATTTTTTCCCCAGTGCTCTCTTGAATTGGATGGGGTTCTGTGCTAGCGGCGGCATTTCTTGATGAGATATATCGACGAATGACCATGAAGATCGGCTCGAAAACGAACTGAATAAGAATGAGAAAGTCAAGACCAAGGTATAAGCCCAGCGCTCCACCAAGTGCACCTATAAGCTCTTCAAATGACCATTTGGGGACTTCAGTAAAAATGATGTAAACAGAAGAATCAATGAAAAAGTCTGCCAGTGTCATTGCCATGAAACGTGAATACGAACTAATACTGAATTCAAAATTCCAGTTTTCGCATTTTGGAACACACTGCGCTTTGCACTCGTTATCTTCATCACCCATATAATTCAGACATTTCTCATACTTTTTAAAAGTGCATAATTCTTCTGTATGGTTTTGGACTTTTGCATGTATTGTCGCGGGCAAGCAGCCGCACATTTTTCGAATAAGCTGAATTCGACACTCGTCCAAGCATTCCGTCAATGTGTATTCGTTCGAACAGACACTCTCTCCCTTCTTATAAGCCATGGCTTTCATAACAATTGGTTGGGTGATATGAATTGTAATGGATTGACCAAATTTATATTTAATGATCTCGTTGCTTTTTTTTGCAGTTAAGAAGTTCGAGGGTGTCCATCTTCCGCTAAAATCCATCGTTACTAAAGAATTATGTCCTTTGAGCCCTTCTTTGCTGTCATCAAATAATTTCGCGCATGGATAACGTGTGTATTTGTAAACGCCTCCGTGTTTGACAAATATGAATTTCTGATCGCGCACTTTGAAGCACAGATGGCCATTTCCAATGAATGTTATGTTCTGTCCAGACGATACGCAATCGCCATCCCATGTATACCACTGAGCAACTTGAAGAAAGCATTCGTCTTTTGAATATCCTCCAAAATTTGTGAGTTTTCCGTCAAATGTCGATTTCAACTGATCCAGTGTGATATTGAACGCAGCGATGTTAGGCAAAAGGACATTCTTCAGCGCAATCGACACGTCATCGTTTTGGTATACATTATTGTCGAGTGGATTTCTGCCCGTTGCATTCAACGATTCGCCCTCATACATCATTGACAGATATTTCCACACGACGATGTAAGTTTCTTTCGCGAATATCGCTTTGGAATCAATTTTAAAAATGCCATTCTTTGTTGAATTTCTAATGAACATATCTACCGCTTCCGTGTAATTTCCCATAGTCTCGGTAGAATTGAAGAGTAAATCGGCATCAGTCTGGGACTTGTTTGATAAAACTGCTGAGAATTGATAATTAAATTATTTGAAACTAAAACTCTGCATTTTTATTATTTCAGTTCTAATTAAAGAAATTGTAACTGAAAGACAACAATCAAAAACTTAGACTGTGTTATGCAGTTCTCAGTGCTTGACAGTTTTATGAAATAGGTCCCTGAATGCAGAGCGTGTAATCCGGAACACTCATCGCCGATTCATTCATTATGTTCGTCATTTGTAAATACGTTGGTTGACTTTGATATTCTTGTATCAATTGTATCAATGATGTCAAAGTAAGGCAGCTTCCCGTAAGATATATCATGCCCCAAAACATAATGTTGAGTATACGTTTAGCAATTTCCTGGCACGTCCATTTTTTTGGTATTAAAAAGCGATGGATGCTTTTTTGTAAAAATTTGTCAAAATGTCGTTTAATTTGCTTTACACGTATTGAAACACCTTTTTCTGGCTGCGTTATCATTTTGCTAGAATACAAATACACATTGGTTCATGTTATCGCTGTTCCTTTTCATTCAAAGAATAAACCCAAAAGAAAAAAACGTTGGTCTGAATACAGTCGAATTAGTATTAGAGGGCAAAACGTACCATTAATTGTTGGCGGACTGATTCTGCAAACACAGTTCACGCAAAATGTTTATAACTGCCCCGTGGAATTTGGCGGCTCGTGCGCACCAAACAGCCATGAAAATATGACCAAAACTTTATGCAAAACGAATGCGAAAGTTGTGCTAACTCTAGTTAGGTACCCTCACAATCTCTTTCCTCTCGCCAAACTTGAGCGTTAGTGAAAGAATAAGAACCAGCGCCAGTGGTCGGTTCGACCAGTTAATCGGATAGGATTATTCTGAGCAATGAACACATATCAAGCTTCCATTGCAAATAATTAGAAGATTTAGTTGAAATTTAGCTGACTAGGATATTTCAACGTGAAGTTTACGAAAATGACGTTCGAAGTTTTTACTCTAATCTTTGAGATATAGCGGGAAATTCAAATCTTCTCAACACATAACCCAACGCAATCAATTTCTTTATATTCCAACTGAATTAAATTGATGAAGATAATCTAAACATGTTCACAGTTTAGCAGTCTGATGCAAAAGAAAAAGTGAAATTTTTCAATTGATGTTTCCTTAAATTTTTTTGCTGTAGGTTTTGTTTCAATTCATAATTAAGAGGCTCTATAGAATTAAATCTCCAAAGATGAACCATCCAACTACATCATAAAAGTTATCAAACCCGTTGTCAAAGATTTCTCAAGTTCAGCTCAAAGTTGATGTATGCCACATTTTGTGGTTGTTCGCCAACTTATTCATATTTCTTTTGGTAAAGTTACACTTGCACTATCCTTAGTGTATCAAACAAACATAACTGAACTTTGCTGAACGACTTTCACTTAATCGAAGGCAAGCGTAATTTGCATGATTTTAGACCCACGCGCAAAGTATGCATAATAATGCTTGCGAATGAATCGCTAGCTAATAAAGGTGTGCCTTCGCTCAGTTAATAAGATTGCGAAGTGTGCAACTAATAGGAGCGTTGTTGAATTGAATTAGAACTGCGCAGGAGTAATGACTGCTCCTCTTAACGTCACACGATTCCCTAACGTTTACCGAGTCAAGGCACAAATTTACAAGCTACCGATTTATTGGCAAATAGGAAAATGCATGCTGGCTCGTAGGTAAAAACATGAAAATAACGCTTTCCCTTCCATTACGTGAAAGGAATTCATAAAAGCTTCAGTGAATTTCGCTGGAAAAATTCGAAAAATTGTAACTGTAACTTTACCGATCAAACCATGAACAAGTTTGCGACCAATTATATGTATGTGACAGACCAATGCGGAGCTGAATCAGAGAAACCGCCCGTTAAGAGTCGGTAACTTTTATGATGCCTCTGGAAAATCCATCGTTAAATCTTTTAAGTTTGAATTGCGATTACGTTTTTCTGTCGAACACTAAAGAAATTTGAACAGTCGAAAATTCAATTTGTCATTTCTTCCATAACTCCTTTTTAAACTTCTGCAACTTAGTTTAAGTATCATTAGCCATTATTCTAGTTAACTTGAAGCACGAAATCGTGGCATGTTTGATGGAACTGCCCTATTGCATGAGTTCTCTAAGGGAAGGAGGCTAAGACGGATGACTGTTAGGCTCTAACACAATTTCTCTGTTTAAGCCTGAGACAATGGGCGCATCGCAAACGAACTTAGAGTCTGTTATCAAATTCAGGATGCACTGTCGCAAATATAGGGTAACGATGTTCTTATACAATAATTTTGAGTAAAGTATTCATTTTTGAGCAACGAAACAGAAGTTTACTAATGTACCTGGAATGCTTTCGATCTTGGGATGTCTCACCACCACCACTTACAGCAGAAGTCGACTCAAAGCAGTTTGCTGAAATAATTTATTTAATGTCTTATTCTCATGTTCACTAAATCTTAACTCACATTGTTCGCATGACTATAGTATCAAGAAAGACAAAAAAATAGTACCTTTAATTGTAGGAGCGTAGCTGGAATTGGATTAGAACTGCGCGAGAGTCTGGATAGTTTCTCTTAGCGTCACACGTCACGGTAACGTTTGCCGAGTGAAGTTAGGAAGCTGAAGCGAGCGATTTATAAGCAAACCTTGTTATTCATCTTAGCGAGTGGGCAGAAACGTGCAAAGAACACTTTTCCTTCGATTTATTCAAAGTCATTTAACATCCTTCAGTGATTTTCGCTCAGTTTAATAACATTCTAAACAAATAACAACCCGCACAAGTGAACATTGCCAATCGCTTTTTAACAATATTTCAGTCGATGTTTTGACAATTTTGTGTCTCATCGTTCGCTACGGCTCGATGTCAAACTTTGTTGCTCACAATCACACTTACTGCCTTTGAACCTGCGTACAACATCAGTTGAATCACACTACAATTTAACTTCAAAATACACATTGATGATGTGAAGTCCAAATTTGCCACTTCTTTCCTTTAAGCGAGTTCTACATGGATTAGAATAGAAAGAAAATGGTCAAAAATGCACACATTGTTGGAGTTTAAGAGTTTAAATTCGCTTCTGAATGAGAGCATAAAATGATTGCAATGCTGAGGCAACATTTGTACCGATCAATCAGAGCAGATGGCGTAAATTTAAGCAAGTTGATGCATAGATCTGTATTTGAATATTCACTGTATACTGTTTGCAAAATACCGTTTAATTTACACAGTATTTCAATTTGCTGTTTTTGAGGCGTTCCCTTGACGTCGTTAGAGGTTTATTGTTGTGTTGATCGCAATGGTTCACTACTGCTGTCATCATTACTCTATTACTGCTGATTAAAAGACGCACGAAAAGTTTCCAGACGTCTTTTTTCACGAATCTTAGATTTTAATTTTATTTGATTGTTCGGCTGCTTATAAAATACAAACGTCATGCTTGCTCTTGTGCTTTAGAGGAAGCATGACGTTCACACATTATACTCCAACGAATTGCGGCGCATTGTTCTGAAAAACCGTAAAGGAGACAATGAGAAGCTTCTGGAGAATCATGTTCAGGTCCTGGAGTCAATAATCTTATAATGAAACCTTGACTTTTAAATACAAACATTTTTTGTGAATGTTGGGAGCAGAACGGTACTGGAGTAGCAACCTCAATCCGTGCGAACCAATAATCGACGGAGGAGTCTCAAGTGGAAAGCCCTGAGCTGGTAAAATATATCGTACCTGTTTCACCGCAACGACGAATTTGATTTTGAAGACGATGCACTACATCGTCAGGTATCAAACTTTGATGTTAAAGTCAGCGTCTTATCGCAAACTGCAATATTACGCCTGAACTAGACATTAACATTTGCACTATTCGAATTTTAACTGATACAAACAATGAATCTGAAATTCTATCTAAATGTTAACAAAAAAGTTAAAGGCGTAAACAATTAAGTAAGCAATTCTTGTTGAAAAATTGTTCTCGTGTCGCTTCATATGTCGCGTTGCTATTGCTTCCGCTCCTCGAAGATTTAATTCTAGCTGTCGGCCGTTGGTTTTTGAAGAAGTTTGCTTTTACAAGTAATATTGCATTTCCCACAACTCTTGGAGATGCAGGCTGAAGCAGCAACTTCAAGTAAGGCTACTAGATCGCCTCAGAGACGAAACCAGCAGGTCGGTGGATATATTTAGACTGCATGTTTTAGCCACTAGATAACTTCTCTAAGTTAGCATCCGTGCACAATTGTTTCGATCCCTCCCGATTTGCTACTGTTCATTTATTTCAATCTAAAGAACACTGTATATTGCTCATATAAAATCAGCTTTGATAATAGTTCCTAATTGCAGTCAAATTTTCAATTTTTTTTGTTATTCTTATTAGCTAATCACAGATGTCACCATCTATTTTGCGACGATAATGACCGGGGTTAAAGCCGTCATGCCTTTAAATTAGTTAGCGATCTTTTCCGAATCAGCGAAAAAGAAATTAGTTAACTTTGTTCAGCTTAAAATATAAAGTTTCTTCATTTAAAGCACCAATGCGTTCATCACATGTCAATAAAATGACTGTTTTAGCAGCAAGACCTTCAAAGAAACCTGCGTCACTTTTTATCAATTGCCAGCGCGGGTGATTTGAATACGATTTATCGAAACAGACCGGTATGGGCGACGAATGACGAGAAGTATTTGACCGAAACTGCTCTACAAGTATTCAAGTCTGTACCCAGCGCCAAGTAAGACGTTCATTATTGCCTCAGTTTGTATGTGATGCCAAGTAAATGTGTACAGAATTTCAGCGGCTTTATTTTCGCTATTAATTGGTCACTTTGATCGTATGCATAATTTTAGACGTTTCATTGAAGCGTCAATGCATTTTTACTTTCTCGAACTCTCTTTATTATTGATATTTGTAAAATTAATCTTTACCATGTTTAACTTTATTGTTTTGTTTTTATTAATGAATGTAAGCTGACAGAATTGTGTTTACATGATCAGGCAAGCGGATTTCTTTGTCTGACCCCCATAAAAATATCCTTTGATATCTTTGATCGTTTTCTGAACGATTCAGACAACCGATATGCACTTTTACTCTTTCAATATGAAGTAAAATCAGATTCTCGTGTTTCCTATTGGCGTGGCTATATTTATTGCAATCTATTTCAGATTGGCAGTTCTCAATTATGTGGGATTACTCGCTCACGAAGGCACTCATCTGCATATGTCCAAGTGCGAAAATTCGCATTTCTGTAAGTGTTTCTTTTATTTGCAAGCGCACCCTTGCCATACATGTAATATGAATTCACATCCTTCAACAGCAGAGACCAATATGGACGAATTATGACTGTCTTCCTTGGTAGAGGCGAAGGGCTGAAAATAAAGCATACAAATGTGTGGGAATTCAAATGCTAGCATTTAAATTGCGAAATTTAATTCATTACGACTCGGCTTTCCTTGAGTTTGGACATTTTCCGATCACTGCTTTAATTTTCGGCCTGCTAATGCAAGTATTGTCACTGTAGAATAATATGCTCGTCGACTTTTCAGCAGTGGATGCTTCGGCTATAGAAGGTGCCGTTTATCGTTTCGCTCAGGTCTTCAACCAGAGTCTGAATGAAATCGACACTAAGGAATGGGCGACTGACATGCTTAGGGTATGAAATGAATTCGGCTTAATGGATACAATATCATTCAGAGCGACTGTGGGTTGGTACTGTGTACGCTGCCAGTGTGCAGCCGTGAAAATTTTAGGATGGTAGTTGTTGGACATCTGTTTGTGGTACATGATCATAATCTATCAGACTTAGAGAACAGCCGAGAGAGAATAGAAGCGAGATCAATGAATAGATTTGCATACGGCAATAGATGCGGAAAGAAATAATCTAAAGTTTTATACGGCGGCAAAATATTAATGTACTTTTCAGCATACGGCGTGATATGAGTAAAATTTCCATACAGATTTTTATACAAACGCCTAACACTAGTGTACTAAATTTACCACCTGAGTTATATTATCGCTCCAAATGTAGCGCCTTGCGTTAATCAGGCATTCGCATGCATAGATGGTTTCATGGACATGGTAAATATTTGTACTCGTGGTAAGCGCTTGTGGCTTTTACGCATTCGTTACTCTTATAATAGTAATAATAATAATAATAATAATAATAATAATAATAAGCAAACAATGCGCTTTTCTTTTGTTTCAGTGGTCGTCACTGTTGTTGGCTGAGGTGTGCAAGCAGAACGCGGGTCGAAGAGCGACCAATGGTCCAGCGGGCCCGCTGACTCTGGTCGAGCTGCTTCGCGTCTACGTTTTATGTCCGTGTATTGAACAAATCATCGACCTCCTCAACGCAAGCATTAAATTCTTGTTAGTTTACTTTTTTGCTCGTCCACATTCCTCAAGTTACTCTTTTAAACAAGCCGCTGTCCTCCCTCCTCCATAATCTTTCAAACCAACACTATTTGGCGAATTTTTAGCGATAATAGAAATATGATATTGATTTTGCTGCAAAAATTCAAGTTTATGTTAGAAATTGAATGGAGATTTGCATACCGCCGTGACTTTTGGACTTTTGGTGTTGCATTTTGCCTTTTACATCAAAATGACTCACAGACTGATAATATTATGCACTTTCTCTAAATTGTGAATACAAAATCAATACTTATTGCTCTGATCATGGAAGCTTGTTTGAGAAGTATGCGATTGATTTTAAAAGTCCTGATATTTTACAGTTAACACTGGGCAATCTGATGGTGCGGTCCGAAAGTTTTGTAAGGAACTACAGTAACCCACTGCGGTTAACATTGTGATTTAAAGTTTCTCCAGAAAGTAATTTAAATCGACTTCCAATTTCAGCTCCAATAAAAGGGTGCCTACTTATACCCATTTCAAAAACAGTGCGCAATTTTGGCAGAAAATTCGAATTGGAGTTACTTGTGTTTCAGGTTGAACTGCGATCCTGAATCATGCATCAGTGTAATCGTCGAAACAGCAAAGATTTATGGAGCAAACTTCGATTGGATTATCACGCATGTTGGGTAAATTTTTTCTCTTTCAGAAGTTTTTTGGATATATTTTTCGGTTTTAATATGATGGTTGTTTTGATTTCTATTGTGTTCTCTGCGATATAAGTCGATATTGAACGAGACGAAAGTACTTTCGAATGTCAAAGAGGACGTTTTTCAAATCAAAAGAGGACATATTTTGTAGCGAATTAATTTTGAAAATGTTCTTTTTAATTACGGAAAGTGTCATGGTTGATTTGGAAAGTGCTCATATTGAAGTGAAACGCTATTAATATCTAACTTTGGGTTTGCATTGTACAACTTTGCCTTGCATTATTCAGGACAATGTTTCCCGGCGCGATGGTGAATCCTTTGCTGTCCGTAGGGCTCGAAGAATTCCGCACGTACGTGACCGACTTGTCTGTGAGGGAGGCGCAGTTACCTCAAATGACCGCAGCTCAGTTGCACGAAGATTACCAACTAAAATTTCGATCGCTCTCTGCCATCCTCAGCCATTTGGCCCGCCAGCAGAGCGCCGAGCTGAAGACTTCATTGCGTCGCTTATTGGTGGTGAGCGCTTACTGATTGGCTTGATTCCAACGACCTCGAATAACGTTTATAATAGTGATAACGTTAATGGTAGTAATAATAATTTATAAACGGCAACGGCTATTAGTGGCTGGAATGGAGATGTTTGGACGGGTGATTCGGCGGGGAAAATGTTTGAAATTTTCAGGAAAGTCTAACGACGAATGGAGTCGAGTCGGCCGATCTGAGCCTGGCGTTCCTGTTCAAGTTGGTCACGTTCTCCCCAAATGTCCTTCGCGTCCTCGTGCAAGAAGCGAACGACCTTGGTACGCTAATTTTGTTTCAATGCATGTTGCGGTTTTGCGATCGTTGCGTAAATTCAACACCGTCACCACACCGTCCTTTGACACGCTTGTCCTTTGTGCGATAATTAGACTGATCGCGCGCGCTGTTTGAAGTTATTTTTCGAACAGTATGGTATTTTGAATTATTTGAATTTGAGCGTAATTGTGAATAACATTTTGACAGGCTATAGTTAGATGCACACGAGGAGGAGCAGGTGAAACAGCGAGTACAATAGATTATTTATAGTGCGACGGGGCGGAAGTGTGTACCACTGTTGTATTTCCTCGGAAAATCACTTGTCCATCAGTGCGTCGCTTCGATTTGCGAATGATGCAGTAAATGATGCCGATTGCGCATCCGCAACAGCACATGAAGACGATGATGCTAATGGCGATCATAAGCGCACTGAAAGTTGATTTAATTTGAAATATTAGCTTGTGCCTTATTCAGGGTTAGTCGTTTCGGAAAGCTATCAGCGGCGAAATGATCTAAGTTTTGCGCTGCAGATCGAGTTGAATGAGATTGCGATCGTATCGTTGACTTGATACCGAGTGAAATCTTGTAGTTGGTCGCTGAGCTGTTTTAAACTTTCCTAGCTCTCCATGATCTTAGAATTAATAAGAAAATAGTTAATCACGACAGCGGAACCTTTTTGGTTTTTTGTTATTTCTAGGAGCATTTAAATAGGAGATCGATTTGCAATGATAATAGAGATGATCGTCGATTATTTTCTTAGGCGCGCGGCGCTCATAGGCATGTTATTGCGCCTCGCGAATCTTATATAACCATGTTAAATCATTTCCACTTTTGCACCGCCTTTCATCATAATTCATTACTCTTTCATTGCATTCCGTCATCTCTGCATTTAATTCGTACGCTAGTTTGCGAAATTGAATGCAAAAGTGACGAATTATTATGAAAGACCCGTAGAAAATTATGACACTTTCCACATTAATTTACTTTGCAAAATGTCCTTCTTGACTTAGAAAGTACCCTTATTGAAGCGGAGATGGTATTCATTTACGCATATTTCTCTGAAAATTCCCTATTTTTCACTATTGTCATATAAAATATAGTTTTTTAGCCTATTTTGCAGTTAGATTTTGGTAAATTGATGCTTACAAGAAGAGGCCGGCACTGAATGGGAGACAGATGAACTTGTTGCTTTCGCCATTGCAATCATTTGTTGGCAAGCAGTCCTTTTCGCAGGTTTTGGTGCCTATAAAACAAGAATTAATACAGGTTAATTAGACTAATGTTGGGCTACTTACATTCTTGCATAGTATCAAAGCACTGCAGAGGATAAGAGGCCGTCGTTTGACTTGTGGCAACATTTGTTGTTGAAGGGGAGATGAGAACTGCTGAAATGAATCTCAGTGTATTATATTTTAAACACTGCTATATGTTTACTGGAAGCGTTTTTAGTTCTTTCTGGGTTAGGATTGAAATGTAGGGAAACGTTCACGCTTTAAAAGCGGAAATTAGTTACCTGTACATAGGAGGAAGTTGAAGAATAGATGGTGATGAGACATTGCTGCGGGAGGTAACGAAGGCTGACGTTTTACCAGACTTGGAGGACTAGAGCACACTGCCTTGCTGCCTGGCGATGTTTTCGTTCGGTTGCAAAACCTGTCTTGAGCAATGGCGGGTCGACCTTTCTTCTATCGACGTTACCTGATTGGTTGCCCTTTCGCCGTTTGCCACCTTCATTTACAGTTATATTCATTATAGGCTCGCAATTAAAGCGCGGCGTGAGAGAACGCATTGAAATTGGTAAAATTGTGTTCAGCGTGAAGCATACTTGAACATCCTATTATGTTACATGATTTGGCATAATTTTGTGTCAAATTTAAGCAGAGTGTATTATTTGATTAGAGTCATGCATTATTCTTGTTCTCTCTCCTTACTATTATGATTCGTATGTAGGGTGTAGACGTCGGAGGTGATGGAGTGAGAGTTCAATGAATCCTTTAGCTAGGTTACTAACGAACGAACATTATCAGAAGGACACGACCGCTCAGCGGTCGTACAGAAAACCAAGTGTGTAGTTGCAAGTGAATCACTAAGGATTACTACCGGGTTTTCTCGAAAATAAGCCCCGGGCTTATTCACGAGAACTAGCATTTTCGAGCCTCAACATTTTCTTGGAAAATAAGCCGGGTTTTATTTTCGAGAAATACAGAAATCGTAATGTTTTGCCGTCCAATTCATAAAAATAGCATTTACACATAATTTATGAACATACTGTCCAAAACGTAAACCTAATGCACTCAATAATACAGTAGAGCAGATAAACGCAACTGATTTCGATTTTTCACCGCGTATTTTGAGATAATTTTATTGCGAAATCGTGTCGTGCTGTGATATAACATGCGTATTTAATTACGCCCCGGGCGTATTTTCGAGAAAAGGCAGCAAAAGTGGTATGTTTTTTGACGCAGTCGGAATAATTTTTGACCGGAAAATAAGCCTGGGGGTGTTTTCGAGAAGGCTTTCGAAAATACGCCCGGTGGGCTTATTTTCGAGAAAATCCGGTACGCAGTGACAGTTACATAATTCACCAGCTTCTTATTATGTTCAGCGTCTTATATAGGGTACGCAAAAACCCCAGACACCCGAGTCTATTTCAAGCAAACAGTTCAAATTCTAGCAAGATACGATACTTAGCGCGATTTAAACTTCATTATGGGCACTATTTATTTGCGGCTGAGGGTGGAATCCAATTATTGAAAATCTTAGCAAAAAATGAGCATTTGACATAGGAGAATCTTAGAATAATTAAAATGAGCAAAAGTATCTCGTTTTTTCCGCGAAAGCTTCGACATTTCGTTGGCAATACGAAACTCCACCCACAGACTTATGACACAGGACGCTCTCGCACTTGTGTTGCATAGCAACAGAGGACCAGTTGCCATGCAAAACGCAACATTTTATGATGTGATTTTATGGATTAATCATCCAAATTCGGTTNCAGTGGCGAACTGTTACGGCGCGTGTAAACGTGAATTGGCACAATTTCTTGCAGAGTTCGCTGTTTGAACGCAAAACTCAATTGATCGACAGGAATCCACGTTTATGCGCAGTTTGCTTGAAATAGACTCAGGTGTCTGGGGCGTTTGCGTGCCCTATAGCTGAGTTTCTCTTCTGTACCGAGGGAGCCATTTTTCTCCCATTTCTGCCAGCGACGTTTGCATAGCTTGTCGCAGTTTACTGTATAACATCGCAGAGAAGGATATTCAGGAGCATCGGATATATATATTTAATGATAAACCCACATAAATTGACCAAAATTTCAATTTTTGGACACTTATTATGATTTCATCATTAAATATTAAAAATGTGATATATACACACATGCTAAGCAAAGTGAAAGACACAATCTTGCGCAGATTTGTCTATCTTGGAGGGGCCTCTGCGTGAAATGGCCTTACATGAAAAATCGGAGAATCTTTGGTATTCGAGTCTTATATGTGGATTTTATGGGACATAACAGCGTAGTGTAATCATATATCATCCGTATGACGGCACTTTGGCGGTGGGTTACCTAGGACCACGCATTTTTGATGACGCCGAAGGTATTATCGCTGCATTTCGCCACAAAATGCGCCGATGATAAATTAGATTTTTGCAATGCGCTGTGACATGGAATCTATTCCAAGTGCTGAATGTCAATTGCCGCGCCCAAAGGGTAGAGCTAAGGTGTCGCTTTTATTTATTACTATTATTTTAATAAAATGCGTGTGCTGGTGTGGCAGAGCACCGTGATGCAGAATATATGAGATTATCCGAATGGGCATTTCATTCACTGCGGAGGTCTGTCTGAAGAAGTCCTGCCAGTTTCAATTGCGGTTGATTTGCCATCGAAGACCACTTGACCAGTCGTGCGTCGTCGTCTCGCCATCTTGACAGCGCAGCATATGATCACTCCCACGCAACAGCAGCAACACAGCGCGCTGATTAGACACACTGCCACTATCAGTATGCTGCAGAAACGTTGATTTTAGCAATATTTTCATTTATAATCTACGCATATGGATCTTAATGAAAAATGATGAGTAGTAAACGATAAGGCGTATATCCTCATATAATTCCCTGTTCAACCAAAAAATTGTCGCCGCTTGAAGGCGATGGTATCTTGCAGTCCCTTACGGTTCTGAGGATCAGAGGTGCAAAGCTTTCCGGGGGTATCCCCCTCCCATTACCCTAGGCCCGTCTCTGCTACTTGTGCAATATGTAGTTTACCGAATTTACTGCCTTAAAACATGATAAACATACTAATGTGAACATCTGGCCGGTGTACGGTAAAATTGTACATTTTCAGTTTACGTAGGGAGTGTAGGGAATAATTCGTTAAACATAAACTCACATCAACAGAGTAGGGCTGATTGGAAGACAAATATATCGACTTGGCTCTCCATTGCAGTTGTCGATTAAGTAGCACTCGTTCTTACAAACTTTGGTGCCTAAAGAATTATTTAGTAGTGTAATGGCGAAGCTTGTTACATTCATTTGGTGAATGGAATAATATTCAAGTCAAGTCAATACCCAGTGTGCAGTGCGTTTATCTGGCAACGCGCCAGCTTTTTCCGAAGTACGAAATGTTATGACTTTTATTCAACATTTCAGCGTTGTAGTACTTAAATTATAATTTTAGCTAAATTGTTGATTTGCGGGGAGGTACTCCTCAAATCAATTCAAAAGAGGAAACCACAGACTGAAAAATTGAACGAAAGCTGTAATAATTAAAAATTGTGTGTTAAATTTGTAAAATTAGGCGAAGCTCCAAATTACGGAGCTCGGTATTCTGACAACCCATCAGAAACTTACAGTCAGTTTTGTTTGCGTAGCATTCTATCGCCTGAGAATTGATAGTGGTTCTGGCTTCGACTGGAAACGAAAGCACCAAAAGAAGCACTCCGACTGAAACGAAATAATAATTAGGGCGATTATATGAAACCGTATTTCAGCAGGCTCATACAAGCCGCCTGCTAAGACTAAAATCAATAAATACTACTTTATATACAATGCCAAGAACCTCAAATAACCTACCAACTGTTTCCGCTCTTGACGTCATTACTCATTCCTCAATGACGCTTATGCTGTTTTTATATACTTAAAAAATAAGACGCTTTATTTGCCGTGTTTAATATAATATTGATTTTTTAGTTGATATGCGCTAACTTTATAGTGGACTATTTGTAAACGCAGCTTTTGATTTTTTGTAAAGCTAAGATAATGAAGCTTATAGTCATAAAAGTTAAGGCGAAAGGCAAAAATATCCCGATGGATAATCTAATCTGCCTACTCAAGTTAACTGTAATTTAATTGCCAGACGATGTGGTCATTTGTCGTAAAGGTATTTTTGTCGAACGAACTGATTACCCAATCAAGTTCCGCCTTTTTTTCGCTTTTACTCTCACTGGATCAAATATTATTGCAGTTGTATTTTAACCAAAGGAAATGCGTTTACCGCTGCAAAGAATGTAGTCGAAAGACCGCCTGACCATGACTTGTCGCGAGCGATTTTTTTAGGTGACGTGTCTTGCGCTCGGTAGTATTATTGTCGAAAAGCGACGATATTGATTTTCGCGATCTGCAGCAAGCATTAATAATGCAACATGATACTAAATCGTTGCGAATATGGAAGATTTGTGGATATTAATTCCTGACAGTTGGTTAGGAAAGTCGTCTTGGTTGCTTCTGAGCAATTAACTCGGTCGAGCACTTCACTGACTGACGTTGGCCGATTGAAGGGAGACCACGCGCGCATGGGGCTGCAGCAATTTTAGCGACATAGAAACCGGTCTGACACCTCCGCCGCCCATTTGTTGCGCATGGCCAGTTGTCATTCGCAGTCTGGCGATAGCAACTCCCCTCCGGACATCTGGTGGGGACGCGCTGCCAAGATTGGGCGTGAAATTTCACTGCACTTCCTTTAAACTAATTTTAATGGACGCTCGTTTGCATTTTTGCGGTTAAAAATAGCAACTCGAACTTGAAGACAAATGGAAGAATTTCGTTCGTAATTTGACTGAAGACTTCGCATGCTGAAGACCCATTTATGGGCGCGATTTCGTTTATAACGACAAGGAAATAAATTGCTCTTGTACACAGCTTCCAGTAATCTTGAACTAGCCTGGAACGCTTGGCATTTTGAGCTACAGTTTTTTATTGTTTTGCAAAATGGTGATATGGTCACCTCAATAAAATTAGGTTATCAAATCGTTGAAAAACGATATTGCTTGTTAATCAAGTGTAGGTAAATTGAGACACACCATATTGTAAGATTTGAAAGTCTTTAGTGGTCGACGTTTGCAAGGATTATCTGCCGCTAAACGGTCCAAATCCCTATTCCATCCATATGGAAGTAAGACTTTTTCGCACAGCAGTAGCGAATGTATATTATACCGCGCGGATGATGAGCCAAACTTACAGCAGATATGAAGAGAAGGGAACTTCCTGTCGTGACGAAATAGTGACGTGTTTGTAGTTGTCTCCATTCTTTCAGCTTTATTCTATCAGGTACTGATATAACAGAAACAACTACATAATATGGTGGTTCATAGTGAGTGAGACAGCTTGGGTGAGTCGACTTTCTGCCCTCAAGCTATAACAAGCGAGTAGTTTAAACTGTGAGTGAGCTCCTTTTATACAGTCGCTCCTCAGCACGTGAGTTTCACTGAGTTTAAAGTTAGCGGACTAAGAAAAGTACAGCAGTGGTTCGCGGAGTGCGATCAGCTGGTATTGCGTCCCCGCCTTTTAACATCGTTATTTATGCGTCGCCTGGCGGCTTGGAGATAAAAAGCGTCAAAGCATCCGCGCAACCATCTATTACTAACTGTCAGTTACTCGCGTCGCGACACTTCCGTATACGCCTTTACTGGCGACGAATGATGGCACTGTTTTAGTCACGCCGGCGAATGTGCTTCTGGCAACAAGGCGCATCGGATCGGTCGCGAAATGCTTCGTTCTCCCCGACCGCTCCTACGACACCTTCCTCATGCAGATGATCAACGCCATCGATCAGGCCGACGTCTGCGTCCTCCTCAATCGCCTCCTACCCATCGCCTTCGATCCCAATATATACGCAGGTCAGTGCAGTGCTTATATGTCTCCACGGTTAAATAGGGCTATCGTTTGTATACTGTGCCTTCGCCTCATAATTGATGAATACTACACGATCCTTTGTGGATGTTTTCATTTTGGCGCCGAACAGAGTTTAAGAACTTCTGGTAATTCGATGAGCCATAGCTTTTCGACCCTCCAACGTTTTGAGCCTCCTGATTTTAACATTGTGAGTAATATGTACGCAATTTGCTTCCGTTGAACAATCCCTACCCGAACTGTAGCGAAACATGGGTATTTTCAGATATCCCTCCGTCGGACCAACCGCTCGCCGCCGCCATTCAAGCGCAGACCGCATTAATGCTGGTATAACTTTTATTTTGCCGCTATCCCAGATTTCGTCGACAATCTGGAATGGACTTTAGGAGCAAGTACTAACTGACGTGCTGAGAACGGCGCACGCTCACATCGCCCTCGAATTAGACGCGTTCCCTCTGCTGAAAAAATACTGCGATGATACGGAGCTGCAGAATCTCATCGGTCTCATGCTCGAAGGAAGCGATTCGGGGTGAGAGTGCATTTCGCGCGTTTTTATCAAAGCTTATCCCAGTCGTCCCGAAACCATACCTCAAACGTTATGCATTTGTCGTGAATATTCTTCGCATGTGCGTTTTATTGTTGGCACGAAACCAAGTGTCTAATGTTTTAAATTATTTAGTAAGTGTTCATTTCTCGGCGCGTACCACAATTTCGGATAATTTGCCGAGATTGTGAGTATTGTTTGGGGCAGTGTGCTTTAGCCCTAATGATTGGGGGCACCTCATATCCCCCAGCCTAAACTTGGACCTTATCCCAAAACTCAATATAAAACTGATCGTAAATCAAAGCATAATATTCTTTAACTATGGTGTATCGTCTGTATTTGGATCATGCTGTACCCATAAATTTTGGTTAAACGCCCTCCTTCTACGAGTAACCTTTGTATCCGCCACGACACGCAATATAATTCAAGTTTAATATCAAGCATCGTACGCATAAATCTAAGATAAGTTGCGTATCATTTGCTAACCAATACTATGGTTTCCCTTTTCTTTGCAGTTTTGATTGGTTTAGGGAAAATGAATTGTTTTGGGATTAGTTTAGTGATGATTTTTTAGGCGCAAGTTTCATCTTCGTCTTCTGGCTGCGTTTTCGGTGGCGAGCGGCGAAATGAAATCGGCCGAGGTCCTGGCGCGAATTCTGTTTGCAACCAGAGGCGAGGCGCAGGTAATTACCGTATTCCTTTGTCATTTATGATTTCGAAATATTGGAGACTCTTTTTCCGATTTCCCTGTCGGCCGTCACTAACTTTGCACCCATCTAGTCATTATCTTGCTATTTCGGTTGATGTTCAGAAGAGATTC
This sequence comes from Plectus sambesii, assembly GCA_002796945.1. Taxonomy (NCBI): domain Eukaryota; kingdom Metazoa; phylum Nematoda; class Chromadorea; order Plectida; family Plectidae; genus Plectus; species Plectus sambesii. The sequence continues at coordinate 49,231 of NIUQ01000363.1, forward strand.
AAAATTTGCATATGAATATGAATAGTCATAAAATGAAGCATTATAATTTTGATTATCTCTGACATTGAAAAAGCTACAGTAACGATGAGCGTTGGCTTCATTGCTGTCGCAGTTGTTGGGTATACTTGTAAATATCCGTGCGATTTCAGCTGGCGGCGTTTCAAGCGTTCGCAATAGCCATAGTGCCCTTGTTCCCTGAATTGACAAACCTGATGGTGAAGATTCTTCCTCGATTACGGAATGTGCTTACTGATAGTACTGATGATACTTGGCTCTTCAACCTCCTAACATTAATTCGCTGGGAGCGCGAACAGAGCGCCGACGATCAGCACGGAGGAATCATCAGGTTATTAGGCTTTTTTAAATTAATAATCTTCCTATTTTACGCTGTAATTGTATTTTGACAGCGTGTGTCAGCAGGAGGCTTGGGCGCATCGCGTGCTTGAGAGAAAATCGATAATAACCGTGTATAAAATCTTGCAATTACAGCTTTTAGAGTATGATCAATTGCGCTATTTTTTATTACTCATTGACTATTGGGCGCAGTTGAAACAGCTTTGCAAAAGTGTGTTTTAATCACAGCTATTTATTAGGCGTTTGACATCTGACAATTGCTATGGAATGAAATTTACACTAAGGATTCAAACAAATTAAATAGGTAGGATTGACGCTAAAGCGAATCAAGTTGTGAAGTTCAAGTTCATTTGAAAAAATATTTTGTCTTCGGCGAACATTTTTTATTCAATCGCGAAAGTTTCAGATTATCGCAGGCTTTGCTGGCGGATTTCGGCGCAGCTGTCACTGATTTCATATCGTTTGCTACGGCATTCGACCGCGTCTCAACCGTTAAGTGCTGCTTGGCGATAATAGAGTCGCTCGAGACGCCGACGCATCTCCTTCCGCGCTTCGCCTTCAAAATCGCCCATCAAATGGTTGACGTCATCTTTTTCGCGTTGGCTCAAGCAGGTTGGTTTCTGCGCAAACGTGTCGTTTGAGGGTGGTGAAATTGACACTGAACTGGATGAAATTTGGCGAAATTTGGAATTTTAGCACAAAATATGACCTCTCCGAACAGAGAGGCGTTGTTTTGCTTGCTTCTCGGATTTTCTGGCTTATACTTCTGGTTTGCCTCCCCCTCCCCCCTAGATTTCAATCCAATTGTCATATTTATGGCTGAGCCATCAGTTTTTGCATTTATATTTTATCATTCGCCATGTTGTATCTTATTATTGTCTCTATTGCCATCATTCACATAGTAATTGCGAAATGGAAGCGAATGTTTTAATGTGCACTGCTTTTCCATTGTAGATTCGGGAGATGGCATCGCTTTGTTGAAGATGGCGTATAACTGCGCTTTTATCTTTGTCGAATCTCAAGTCTATCTTTGTCGCCAAGAGTTCTTGGCAACTCTAATCGAAAGAGCATTTGCGGTTTGTGTTTGTTGTCCATTTACCTTTATTTATTGTTATTTAGTTCACTTTGATGTGTCGCGCTGTTCTCTACCATAAAATAGGGCAATCTCAGATAAATGGTTATTGAAGTTAAATGATTACTGAAGATGGTGAGAATATTGTATCTGCAAAATATTCATTTATGCTCTTCTCCGAGCACTGCTATTCAACTCCTACTAGATGACTTCTTTCAGGATTGCGATGCAGTTTTCGGAACCGGCAGACCGGGCGGTGACAAAGACTCGTCAAAATCTCAAGACAGCGATACATCGCTTCTGGAGCAGAATTATAAGCTGGTCTCGAAGCGAAATGCAGCCGCTATGGTCCATTCGGGCGTGATCGGTCGCGGTGCGAAGAGGAACGAACAAGTAGTTGTCAAGGTTTGTCAATTTTTCAACTTCATCGCTATTTGTCAGCTGTAATCAGCAAATTGTTCTGCGCTGCTAATTAGAATTAGTAATTATAGTTAATATGGCGCTGTTCGATTTTTCGGTTTATACCATTTTCACTTTGATATGGATACTTTCCAGGTCAAATAAATTCTCATAAAAAATAACCTCTTTGAATTAAAATGTCCTTATCAAAGTGGTTAAAGTATATATTCAGATCTGCAAAGAATTTCATTGATCGAAACTCAATCTTTTGTACGTTGTACGAGTTGTATATCAGAAAGGCAATATTGGCTTCCCTTGTCGAGCCGTATATCAAAAGCTAATCGATTTCAGGAGGACGCCTTGCTGAAGCGTTTGTTGTTCGTCGATGTTGTGGACAAGTTCTGTCAGCAGAGAGCATCGGGCGAGGGAGAAATGATCATGTACAATCTTCATACGTGCCGACAGTTGGCGGTGCTACTGACAGACCATTTATGCGTCGACTCCATAAGCGCCTATCACGCGTGGGAGGATTGGGATCTCGAGAGGGACGCCGTGCCGCGGTGCGTTTGCTACGTTCTTTATTTGTTATTGCTTCCCTTTTTAAGGATGCTTCTTATAATGGCTTCGTCGCTAAAGTTTAATTTATATTTTTTGAATAGTTGTGCGACATTGGGCTGGTTTCATATCGCCTACTTTAACTAAAGTCGGACTTTACGCAATGATAAAAGATAGGCCTTAAGTACGACTTTAGCTAAAGTACGCGATGTGAAACCGGCCCATTATGCTAAGTACAGTTTATTAATTGACGTCAAATGTTCATCCTCAACTATACTTTCTTTTCAACCTCGTCCACTCTCAAATTAATTTTTACAGCTCCTTCACTCGATGTTCAAGCATAGGAACCAATAGCAATCATCCAAAATTCGACTAGTTTCATTGAAGATTAGTGCATATCACAAATAACTTATTAATATCTGTTTCGTCTGCTACGAAAATTCATTCGCATCATAAACCGAATAAGCAGCAATTATTTTTGAAATTGATAGGCGTAACAGTGTAGTGGGCTGAATAAGTAAACCTATATTTAATGCGCGATAACAATAATTGCTATCATTGATGTTGTCTATCCATATTCAGGTATATCGAAGTGAGCAAACGAGTGAATGACATTCCGTTCGCTTGGGATCTGCTCTTCTTAGTGGCCGAAGCATATCCCGGCCTCTGGTTCTGTCTGCCGGTAGTCAAGGCTATGCTCGCATCACTCATGTCGCAACTCGAAAGCTCAGTCGAAAAAACCAAAGCCGTAGATGCTAAGATTTTGGTTCAGTTGGATAGATGGTTTCTGCTCGTCACAAAGGTATAATAACTACTTTAAAATTACTCAGAAATGCTAGCGCCTCAAAAACAGCTTTTACTCTATTCTAAAGTCAAAATATTTTGATCGGTAACAAGAAATTTCGGCAGGCACCGTAATTGACAAAGATGAGCTCGCTTTTTCGGTGCTTGAGCACCGTCTTTCATCTATAATGATAGTCGCTTCTTCGTTTTTTTAATTGCTTAAATTGATGGAAAGAAGCGCTATAGACTGTCGATGCCTTATTCAATCTACGAATTCTTGTTACTGATCGGCAGATGTTGACACTAGTCAAATTGAGTAATGAGCCATCTTTTGCGCGATCGTTTGTACCGTTAAAAATGTGTGAATATTGTTGTTTTGCAGGGGATGATGTTGCCAGTTCAGCTCAGCCAAATTTACGAAGTGGCCTCAAAGGTTTCCGTTCACGAGGCGTTCATTCTACTTTTAGACATTTGGCGCTACTTTCAAGTTGGTATCTTGCAGTGTTTCAACTTATACTTTTTATAATTGTTCCGGTTACATCGCGTCAACACTCTTAAAATAATACGATTAATTTGCTATGTTATGTTGGTTTCTTAGCTTTATATTTCTATCTAAAATCAATGAGCATTGTTAGATCGTCGCGAGCTCCTCATAAAAGTATATAGCAATCGTACGATTTGATTAGGCAATATTATAAATATTGATTAACGCATGTCATTTTAAAAGCACCAATACACGATCTTAGAAATATTCTTTCACAGATTATGTAACTTTTTCAGTCGATGTCGCCTGAATCGCACGTGTTAGCAGCGCATTTCGATCAGCTGCAAGTTAAAGTAGCCCACCGAGTGGATCCGCTTATGGGCGACGTCGAGCGGTTCACTGAAAATTGCCGTCTCGTCATTCAGCGAAACATCGCCGCTGTCGGCTATCTCTTTCCCAAGTTGTTCCCTGATTTATTGTCTCAACCGTCTTGAAACTTGCTATATAGCCATTACGGTCCGCATTTGCGTGCCCTTGTAATTGTTGTACGTTACTGATGTTGTCTCGTCATTTTTCGCATGATGAAATAAAAATGTTCGACATTTTGAGAAGTTTTAAAGCAAAAAATATCTCGATGCGTTTTCAAACGCTTCTCATTAATACCTGAGTTGAGGCAGTAGTTTTGTCGATCTGACGTTGAATTTCGAATGAATTTAGCGTTCGATTTTTGCGTTTCATTTAACGAAATTAGGTAGTGCCGATGCTTCGAAACGAACAGGGCGGATAAGTTGGATGACACCTCTTGCATTCTCGACTTTATTTTCTAACAGATATTGAAACCTGCAGCCAAGCCTAAAGCGAAGGACAAAGCAGAATTTGCTTATTGTTTCGTTGGTTCGTTTTAGTAGGGGCGAGACGATATCTTAAACACACCAAATACTGTCAGTTAAATTTTCCATTCAGGGTCAAGAACAGCATTCGTTACTCGCCCTTTAATAGGAACGCAAAAAATAGCGCGATGCAAGCGCTA